>PVJD01003158.1:0-172320 GCA_004026545.1 Mormoops blainvillei
TCCTAGATGAATGGCCTCCGCTTCCTGCTCTGCCCCTCATCTGTCTCCACCGCGCTCCCTCAGGGCCACCCCCCCACCCCATCTCCTCCAGCAGGGACTTCCTGGCTGATCCCAGGTTTATCTGGGGGTCTCTGCTATCTCCCTATCTACATTATCTTTTCTTTTTAATGTTTAAAAGGCCATGTCTTTTCTGATTAAAAAGGGGATTTATGTTCATCCTGGAAAATAGATAAAAGCATAATGAGAAAAAACTCTGCCTGTAATCCCATGGCTGTGAAATAAGCACTCTTAGGATTGAGGTGTGTCCTTCACATAAACACACAACACACTTGTCTGCACAACCCAATCGCACTCTGCTGCGTGGTTCTGGTGGGCTGTTCCATTGATGGGGAGCCCCAAGGGTCTCATTCTTCCGTGAAAGTGGAAAGGGCCCCAACTCAAGTTAGGTACTGAGACTGGACACCCCAGGTGCCTTCTGTGAAGGACTCTGGAAGTGGGCAGGGGCTGCCGTGGGCCCCTCCTGACCGCATGTAATCAGAGCTATCACTTTGCACAGGTGCCCAGGTGGTTCCAGGGCCTGGGAGGGGGTGGCCGCAGCCCACAGATCTGACTGCGCCAGTCGGGCACACAACTTCTGCGGGACCCCAGAGTCAACTCTGAAGGTGGGAAGAAAAGCAGGAAGAGAAGAGGTCAGAACCCTGGGGTGGAGCAGTGACGAGAGAGCCCAAGAACCCCTCTCCTTTCCTCCTACATACTCAAAGCCCTGATAATGGCAACCATTATAATATAGTAACAGAAAAGGCGACCAAGTTGGGGGCTCCCCATGTGTCAAGTTCAACAAACCTGTCATTTCGGTTTTCCTCAAAGTATGGACACACTTCACTGAGTGGCTCATGGGTGGTCCAGGGATGGATATTTGTATCTATTTCAGCGTGTATTAGAAAAGCTATAGCATATCTAAACCTTAATATCACAGATATGAATAAAATAGATTTAAAGAGAAAAAGTAAGAAAGATAGTACAAATAGCAGAGATGGCCACAAAGGTCCAAGTTTTGGGAAACACTGCATCATCTTACCGGATCCCCTCAGCAGCTGTTCTACACTTGAGTGACAGTGCACAGGGAGGTCAGGTGACACCCTGGAGAGTGGGGACGGGCTCCAGCGCCCGGGTCCCCTCACCCTGGCCCCTGCTGAGGCAGGCCCTGCTTCTCCCCTTTGCCCTCGCTGTGCCGACCTAACTGCTGCTCGAACGTGGCCCAGGGCAGGCTCTCTGAGCTCTAGCCTTGCGACGGGTCCCACCTCTGGCTGTTTGGTACCCGTCTCCCCACAGGTCTCTACTGTATGTTTTTTTGGGGGTTTTTTGGTGGTGCTGCCCCAAAGAGCAAACAGGTTTATTGGGGCTGCAGCCAGGCAATCAATGGTTGAACTAGGCCCCATGGTCCAGCTCACCTTTCTTCTTCTTTTTAAAGGCTATTTGTTTTTAGAGAGAGAGGGAGGGAGAAAGAGAGGGAGAGAACATCGATGTGAGAGCACATCGATCGGTTGTCCCTTGCACGCACTCAGACCGGGGACCGAACCTGCAGCCTATTCATGTGCCCTGACCGGAAACTGAACTCGCAACTTTTCACTTTGTGGGATGACGCCCAAGCAGTCAGGGCTCATCTTTCCTCTTGATAGCATAGCAGTTGGAGGAGCCCTTGGCCATGCTGAGCTCATGTGCCAGGCATTAGGTGATGGTCTTGATGTTCCAGGAGGCAGATTCATGGGCACCCATGCATAGCATCTGGATGGCCTGACTCACGTGGCACAGAAGGGACACATCCACAGCCTGCCGCCTCATGGTTCCAGCTCACCCAATGTGAGTCAAGTCCTCCCAGGAGCCGCTGTTGGCGATGGAGCCAGGACCTGCAGGGGGGCTCTTGCCAGTGAACAGATGGATAATCTTGAAGGTAGGCCTGACGATGCGTGTGGTCATGAGTTTCTTGCCATTGTCACAGCCATGCATCACCACTGAGCTGGTGAGGTGATCCGCAGTGGGGCATGGAACTTCGTGGAAGTGTTTGGCTGCACAGTGCCCCACATTGTGGGGCAGGTGTCTGGCATGTTTCCTCTTCACCACAACGTGATTCTGCAAGGAAATGTCATTGATCTGCCCACCAGTACTCTGCTTCCCCAAGAGCTTGCTGTCGGGGGTCTCTGCTACTGCGGGTGCAGCCATCTTCCACTTGGTCATCCTGAGAGTGTGGCTGGGGAATCTCTGCCACTCCGCGGGGACCGCGCACCGCCCCGGCACAGACAGGTAGCCCCCCACAGGTCTCTATTACGGGCCGTGCCCACTGAGGCATCTGCGGCCAGCACAGCCAGGCGCAGTGGCTTGGGCTCAGGAGCATTTATGCAGCCACTGAATAGGGTGCCCCCTTCCGGAGAAGGAGAGGGCTGGGTGGTGTGGACTGGGTGGTGGGGACAGGCAAGTCTCCTGTGGCTCTGGCAATCACAACTTCCTGGGCCTCCCTATAGTCAGAATGACCCAGGAATGGCAGGCCTGGAAATTTCTCTCAGCCACAGGCCACACCAGCAGCCTCCTGGGGAGAGGTGCACAGGGTGGCTGGTCAAATCTTGCCTGGCCAGGCCTGTTGCATGTCATCACAAGACAGCGTGACCCGCCTTCTGGCCAAACCTTCCTCTGAGGCAGGCAAGCCCAGACAAGGCACCGTGGCCCTGAGGTCTGGACGTGTCTCTCACAGAAGGATCATCTTCCATCCCTTTTAAGGACAGAGAGCTGAGATGCAGGGGCCAGGCCATGGGAGCAGGTTACAGGGAGAGACAGAGCAACCCTGTGGGGCGCAAACTCGGGGTCCTCACCTCTGCCAGGACCAGGACGAGAACATGAAGAATTCAGATTAAGTTTGAGCTAAAACTTCTGGTCAGTGAAAGTGCTGCCTATTCACCAGTAACTGTGACCCTAGCGTATTAACAATAATCTAGTAGGCACCACTAGCTGGGCACCGAGTGGGCGCCAGGCGCCGGGCTTGATCACCGGTTAGCTCCACCGAGTCCTCACACGGTCCCCGGAGGAGCTACCGTTCTTATGCCCACTTCTCAGACCCACCCAGGCGGCAGGTCTGGCTCGCGGAGCACCCCCGCATGGCCCTCTGGGCCCGCCTCGGGCTCCTCCTTGGTAACACTCAGTCTGTAATTAAAGGAGTCTAACCCTAATGATAGTAGTGGCTTCCATTCTTTGAGGGCTGTCTACTAGCTCCACATCACACCTCCCCGAGCCCTTGGGGGGTTCCATTTACAGATAAGGGACCTGGGCTCAGGTAAATTAAACTTATCCAGGGTCACCTGGCCAGCAAATGACAGAGGGGGGTTCAAAGCCGCACCTGCAAAACTCCCTAACCTCTACTTGTTGATTATTCCACACCTGCCCCGGGGTCAGGGGACACATCTGCTCTGCTCACAGCCATTTCCCAGTGCCGGCTCAGTAGATGCTTCTTAAAAGAAAGAAGGGGAAGGGGATGTGTAAGTCAGAACCTTTTGGTTGCAAATGACGGAAACTCACCTGAAACCAGCTGCAAAAGGGGGAAGGATTTTAGGATGGCTCACAAGACCAGGGACTACAGCACAAGATCCCGGCAGCCCCGAGGATGGGGCGGTGGGGGTGGGGGCTAGGTGGGAGGTAGCTGCCGAGCAACAGAGAACAGCCATCCTACTGGGCGACCTTATCAAACAGGAAGTCATCGCAGTCTCCCAGGTGTTAGCCAAACGTTTTGTCAAATTGAATTACTACTCATCAGCGGACAGTTAAAAATACAACCCTGCTATGAAGTGAAGTGTGGGTCCCCCTAAGATTTGTATGTTGAAATCCTAACCCTGAGGTGATAGTATTAGAAGGCAAGGCCTATAAGAGGTCATTAGGTCATGAGGGTGGAACCCTCATGAATGGGATTAGCACCCTTAAAAAAGAGACTCCAGAGAGCTCCCTCACTCCTTCCACACTATTCGGATACGCCAAGAAGACAGGTGTGTATGAACCAGGAAGTGGGCCCTCACCAGACACTGAATCTGTCACTGCCTTGACCTTGGACCTTCCAGCCTCCTTGAACTTTGAGAAGCAAGTACTTGTTTATAAGGCACCCAGTTCATGGTACAGATACTCCTCAGCTTACAATGGACTTACTCCCCATAAACCCAGCATAAGCTGAAAATATAAGTCAAAAGTGCATTAGATGCTACACTGCAGAGTGTCGGCTGTGTATCCTCAAGATCACGTGCCCATCTGAGAGCTACGGCTCGCTGCCACTGCCCGGCATCACAAGAGTGTCGTTCGTATGGCACACTGTTGGCTGGGAAAAGATCAATATTCCAAATTCAAAGTGTAGTTCCTACTGAATGCACATAATTTTAGTGCCATCGTCAAGTTGAAAAGTCCGAAGTCAAATGGCCGTGGGGACTCTCTGTATTTTGTTACAGCAACCCAAACTGAAACAAACCATCTTCCAAGGCTGAGATAAAAAACCCTGGGGTCATTCCTGTGACCACCTGTTTTCTCTATACCATGGAGTCTACATGTTTCGATTCTGCAGTCCCTACTTCCTTCCCTTCCCCCGTGAGCGTGGCAAGAAGGACAGAGCGTGGAGACCACCTGCTCGCCAGGGCCACCTGTGTCAGAGGGGACCAGACCAAAGCAGGTCCCTCCCACCACAGACTCCTGAGTGAAGAGATCTCGCTTTCCCTGGAGAGAGGGGGCCGAGTGAGGTCTGCCAGGTGAAAGGCCAGTGGTGGCGCTGACGTCCGCCGCCTTCACTTGGCAAGCTGTAGGAAAGGGCCTGGGTGTGGAGGAAAGCAACCCGATTTCTGACCCGTGGCCACGAGGATGAAGGCACCTCCCCCGTGAGAAAGGGATGAGCATGCCTTCCTGCCGAGATGATGAAGGTAAGGGTGGTGAGAGCTCACGGGTTTGCATGCTTCTGGGGGCTGGGACAAAGGTCGGCATCTCTCCTGCTTTCTTCTTTCTCTTTCTACCACGTCCCTGAATCCCAGTCACCGCCATGGCTTCCCGGGCAGGCAGTCCTGGAGGGTCTCGTCGGCTTCGCCGCTGCAGCCAGCCACAGCTCAGCGGGATGTTTCTGTTACACCTCTCTCATGGAGCAGAGGCGCCTTGGGCAGCCCTGGTGCTCCCGGGCATCTGGGGTCATTGGATGACTGAGGTCATCACGACTTGATGCAGGTCTTGGAGTCCCCTGGGAGCACAACTGTGAAGTGCTTCATTCTCTCCAACGCCCACTCCCCACTCACGCCGCACTGGCTCCGCTTTCCAGTGTTGGACAGCTGGTCCCTCAGTGAAATCTGGGCCAGGTTCTGTAACTTTGCAGTCACTTGCCATTGTTAGCATAGTCTCATTTCAAGATTTAAGACTCGGTTCTGTTCACTTGAGGACTTGATTCAAACTCAATTTGAAGCACCTCTCCACTCTCCCTTCCCTCCCTCCGCACTCCCTGGGGGTTCGGAGGAGGTGGGATGGAGAGCGGTCTGCTCTCCATCAAGTCCTGTTCCTTTGTCTGTCTGAATGGCCCCCCCTAACCGCTTTCAGGCTGTAGCAGACCTCACTGGGCTCTCTCTCTCTGGGAGAGGTGGGGTCTGCTCGCGCAGGAGTCACCTGTCCGCGGTGGGAGGGACCTGGTCTGGTCTGGTCCCCTCAGATGTGGGCGGTCTCCACACAGGTGGAGATCTGGGTTTCCCAGGGACCTGTTCAGCTGTGTCCTGGCCCTTCCATCACTGAAGAGCAGCAGCCAGCCCTTCTCTGTCACAAGCGGCACATGTCCCAACCCCTTCTCTACAGTGACGTACCACTTGGGCAGCCACAGCTCCTGCCCCCCTGCCAGCCTCTGTCCTCTTCACATGGAGACCCAGTAACGTCTGCGGCAGTTTTTGACATTCTGTGAGGGTCACAGAGAACTGGAGTGGGAGGGTCCTGCCTCTTGCTGATTCTAGAGTCCCACCTTCAGAGACCTCCTCACCAGTTTCTATGCTCAGTAGGACCCAAACTTCAGAGGACAATGTCACTCATCCCCTTCTTCTTCTTCCCCAGAGAGGGAGAGGGGGCTGAAAAGCACATGACCCTCTACTCTCAGCTCCTAAGGGCTCTCTCATGCTGCACGGAGGGTCTGAGGGTCTGCAGTTCGTCACAGGCCCAGTCTTTGGAAAGCACTCTCCCGGAGCCTCCTCATTTGGCCCTGGGGGGAAGCAGCTGTCACATCTCAAAACTACACTAGTTTTGAGTCCAGGACCTTCCTCTTCCTCACAGCGCCCACGCTGGATTTACAGAAGCGGGTGTGGGGAAGAGCTGAGCGCTGGGGGTGCTCCTACGTGGGGGCAGGAAAACCACACATGTGTGACAGAGTTACTCGCAGCTGCTCAGAAGCTTTGGTTTGTTACCAACGAGGGGATAAGGCATTCACTTTTACTTAGCACATGGAGCATCTCAGCAGCGGAGAAACAAGTTGCTGAGTCAGCTCTGGGGGCCGGGCCTCACCCTGAGTGGCCCTGGGCAAGGCGTCTGACCCTTCTATGGCTCAGTTTCCTTACCTACCCTGTGCAGATGAGAATCATCGCACCCACAACAAGAAGCTGCGGGCTCTCTGGCATAGTAAAGAGCTTCACACTGTATCTGGAACACAGTGACCATGAACTTCATAGCAGACACGGGTGCCTGTTATTATTTATAGGTGTTTTCAAATGCCAGAGTTAAGAAGAGGCATGAAGAGGGTCTTGGGTAGAGAAGGATCACGGGCCACCAGCTTGGTGTCCTCGAGGCCGCCCCAGCTCCGGCAGAGGAGCCGAGCACGGTGCCAGGCGCGTGCAGGCCTGAAACACGTGTTTCGTTTCATGAGTGGTGTTCTCTTAATTCCAGGAGACTATTAATCTGCTACTTATTAATGAGGTGTTCTGAACACAGACTTAAGCTGCATTTGGTCCAGCAACCAAGACAGGCTGTGGGTCTTAAAAAAAATGAGGAGGAGAGACCCCTCTGTGTATGGAGGGTGGGCGGCCCTCCCGTCCCGGCCGGGCAGGAGCCGGCAGCTGTCTCCCGGCGCCTGCCCGAGCTGGATGGCGGCCGTGAATACTTTCTTTCTTAAGTGAAGCTCCTCTCTGTGTGTGCTGAATCACAGCATTCACGGGGGGAGCGGGGACAAGAGCATTTACTAAGTGGATACCGGGCATCAGCTGGGGCAGGGGGCGGGAGGCCTGGCTGGGCCAAGGCTCTAGCAGGAAAGGAACGTGAAACCGGCTCCTACAACGGCGTCTCTCCGACCCCCCGTGGTGGGTGCTGGGGGGTGGAACAGATGAACACTCAGACCACAGACCTTGGCAGGGGGGTAGAGGATGGGGGATGAACAGACCAGGCCCAAAATAGGCTGAGCGTCTGGGGCGTCAGCTGGGATTTGCCCCTTCCAGCAAGTCAGGGCTCAAGCATTCTGTTTACCAAATGCTCTGCACACATAGAAACCAGGACGGTCTGGG
Organism: Mormoops blainvillei; assembly: GCA_004026545.1. NCBI lineage: Eukaryota > Metazoa > Chordata > Mammalia > Chiroptera > Mormoopidae > Mormoops > Mormoops blainvillei. The sequence goes on from PVJD01003158.1 coordinate 7,527, forward strand.
TTCCACGTTAAAGGGGAAGGGGAGAGTCCCCCTGGGTGGATTTCGAGGTGTTGGAAGCGTCTCCGCCTGGTGATTTCACCCTGGCCTCGTGCCTGGGAAGCTCGCTCCATCAGTGCCCTGCCAGAGGCCCTCATTTATCTGCCCAGCCGCCTCCTTGGGCCCCAGGAAAGATAAGCAAGGTCACCAACCACTCACTGCTTCTGGGACAAACATTTCAGCAGGTATCTGTAAGGGGGCTGCGACCCTCCTGCATTGGCCATAAAACTGCCTTCAGTCTCTCATCTCCTGTTTGGGACCAAGGTCTTGTCTGACACAGACGATATTCCAGAAGCAACAACTTTTAAAAGAATTTATACAGAACGGGGATGATTTAAGACAGCTTTTAAAATTTCCAGTGAAATTTTTATTATGAGTATACAGAAAACCCCAGCAAACTAAAATTAAACCTCTCCTCTCTCTCCCTCCCTAGTCTCCTCGCCTGGGGACCGGCCCCAGTGTCTGTTGCAGCATGAGACAGCGGGGAGAGACCAGATGAGCACTCCTTCAAATACCGTTGAGATGACAAAATGAAAACCAGGCAACTAAGAGTCTCGGCAAACTGGCTTTGAGGAGATTGACCCGGAGCCCAAACTCTGGTGCTCAGATGGGGCTTAATAAATATTTGTTGACTGAACGGCAAATGTGTCTGACTGTTAGGTGATATCCAGACTCGCGGAGAAGTGCTGCCCTGATTCTGTCCCCGGGCAGGGGGCTGACAAGTCAGGAATGAAGTCGATCCTACACGAGCTAAAAACAGGCTCTCAAAGCTGCTTTGCAACTGAGCATGCGCCCCGTGCTGACATTTGTTTGGCACGCATGTAACAGGCCGTGTCTTCAAAGGGCTTTCCGTGCGGCCTGGACATCCTCTGCGACACTGGGCAGCACTGGATAACCAGCAGCACTGCCCTAGAGTCCTCCCATAAATGCAAGGCTCCTACCTTCTCACCAGGGCCGGGGAACACGTGGCTGCCCTGCCAGGTACAGGGCTGCAAGTCACAGGATCTGACCACAATGCCTCCAGGAAAGGAGAAGACCAGCTGGCTCGCTTTTAGCTTACGGGCAGCTGTTTCACTAAAGCTGGACGGACGACGGATTTTGGCAGTTCTGCCAGCTTTCTGATGCTCAGGCCCTCCCGTAGGCCTTTCCAAGACCAGCAGACCAGGAAGGGGGGCGGGGCTTGCCTCTTTGGCCCTTAACTGTGGGTCAACTTCACTGGAACCTTGATCACTGAAACTGCCAAACTTCCTAGAATCTGAGCAGTTATCAACTGATAAAATATCATATTCTAATAAAAAACAGAAAGTGCTGCCAATTAAGTACTGACATGCTATTAACTTTAAGATGTATCCCGATTTCGGAGATCTTAAAACAAGAAAAAATGTGTTAGAATTGAAAAAAGCGATCTGCTTTCAGGACAACTGTGTTCCTGCGTTGAGGTGGGTCTTAATCCCAGTCTCATTACTTGCTACCTGTGTGGCCTGGTGCAAGGGACTTCACTTTGCTAAGGCTCTGTCTTCTTGGGAATAGAACAGAATAGTAATACTTCCCCCATAGGTTTTGAGAGGAGAAAAAAAAACCCTATAGAATGTTGAGCTTGATGTCTAGTAATCACAGGTAGCTATATAAGGTATTCTAACAAGGTTCGTGGGGACAACGCATTTTGTCATCTTCCGGTGTCCAGGTGGGTACACTGAGCTGAACCAGTCTATGAATTATTGGGACTGATACTTCCCAACGGATATGACCAAGAGCAGGGAGGAAAGAGACATGAATGAAGAACTACCAGCCAGCTGGCTGGGTGTCCAGTGGGTCAACAACAGCAGGAGGTCTGGGTGAGAAGACACATTCAGTGGGGGTGCAGGGAGTCCCTGTTCCTGAAACGGACGGGTGATGGTGTTGAAGTAACTCTCTGGTCAATAGCAATGATAAAATTTGGACAATACACACAAACTACTTAAAGGCACTTGAAAACAACCCAAAGCAACCGAAACTGGAGGAGACGTGGTCCTTGAAAGGTGGGACACACATTAGAGCACTTGCCAGTTTATGGTGATTCGTGGGAGGATAGAACCAAAACAGAATGTAGCAATATTATTGGTTGGGAAGAAGGGAAAGAGGTTAGACACCGAGGATAAAAACTGAAGAGGAAAATACCAGAAAGGAGAGGACCACAGAGGGGAAGCTCCCTCCGTACATATTCCTCCCCCCCAAATCCGTAGTTAGCCCCTGAGTTGTACACATGTAGACAGAGACCCCAAGGAAAGCAGCAGCAGGGAGGCAGACAGTCCAACACCTGCCTGGAAGATAGAAGCTGGGGTGCAAGTCCCGCCAAATTAACGACGAGCAAACACTTATGGCCTTTGGTTTAATTCCAGAAAAACCACGCCTTACGAATAAGCCCAATACTAAGGGTTATACCCTAGGGCTATGGGCAGAACCAAACTAAACCTACCTGAATAAAACCTGAAAACCAAGCCTCCACAATCTCAAGTGGATATGACAATAATTTGACTGCCTGTTAGAATAAAACATAACACTCTTTAGAAGACAATAAAATACATAGTCTTTTTAATGTATCATCCAAAATGTCCAATACACAATTAAAAAATATATAGACTTGAAAAAGCAGGAAAATGTGGCACACAATCAAGAGAAATAACAGTCAATAAAATCAGATCCACTGCTGAACCAGACGTTAGAATTAGTAAACAAGGATTTTTAAATGGCTAATATAAATATACACAGGATTTTTAGGAAATGAAGGATAGAATAAATAAATGGATAAAGAATCTCAGAAGAGAAATGGACCTATAAAAATAAACCTAGGTAAATCCTAGGAACAAAAAATAAAGTACCTGATATGATACATGTTTTGGATGAAATTAATAGCAGTTTAGATACTGTAGAAGAAAAGATCAGCAAACCTGAAGATAGATAATAGAAATGGTTCAAACTGAAGAACAGAGTGAAGAAAGGTAAAAATAAATAAATACGGTGACCATTGGGACGACACCTAGTGTGTACATGGAATTCCAAAAGGAGGGGAGGAAGAATTGGGCAGAAAAGATATTTGAAGGAATAATGATAAAAAAAAATCCCCCTACATTATCAAGTTCAGTGAAAAACGTCAACCCATAGATCTAAGAAGCTCGGTGAAGCCTACATAGAATAAAGTCCAAGAAAACCACATCTACTCACACTACAGTCAAACTCCTAAAAATCAAAGACAAAGAGATATATTAAAAAGTCAGAGGGGGAAAGACCTACTATGTACACAGGAACAACAATAAGGAAGAGGACTGACTTCTGATCGGAAACAACATAGACCAGAAGGCAATGGAAAGGCATTTAAAAGTTCTAGAGGGGGAAAAGAAATTCAATTTGGGATATGTGAAGTTTGAAATGTTGTTCCTCCCCTCCCAAACCCTCCCTTATAACACACATTATCCAGGCACTGCCCCCCCAACTCCTACCACATACACAGTAAGTTCCACATCCCAACATTCCCAACAACAACAAAAAAATTGTTAACTGTCAGGAAGGTGATAAGACATGAAAATACATGAAATCATTTATACAAACTGTCAGACATCATTAGGATTCTTTGTACTCTGCCGCCATGTAAATATCAGACAGTTTTCATCCTGATAAAAACTCTAATAAGAAAAGGGAAGATTCTCTCCTCCTTAAATGCTTTAGTCACTTGATGATGTGGCCCAATAAGCTGGTGGAGATGGGGGAATAGTGCTCCTATAGAAGGTCAAGGGGGATTCCAAGATCCAGAGGCAAACACGGCAGAAACTGGACAAAGATGCCCCGGGTTAAGAGTGGGGAACAGTCCGGGGGCAGGGCAGAGCAGCAGCAGCACGCGTGTCCTGAGCGACGGCCGAATGCTGAAGGCCAGGCCTTGTGCTGAGGGCTTCAGATGCATCGTCTTAATCCTCACGCTCACGCTGAGGAGTATTAGCATTCATTTTTTCAAAAGGAGGAAACAAAGCTTGAAAGAGAATCAGAAAATTTCCCAGGTTCGGGACAGCTTTGGGATTTGAGCTCAGGACTGTCGGACTCTAAGCCACAGCTCTTCACCCTCCTCCAGCCAGCCATTCGGGTATTCACGCCCCTGCACTGGGCTGGACAGAATGAGAGCTCTGCGGAACCACGCTCACGCACGCAGGCCCCAGGGCTCGGGGACTCACAGCCAAGGAGGTAAAACAAATTCCTACAGCCGGCGCTCACTGAGCACTTACCGTGTACTAGCCATTGTGTATTACACTTGATGTGTCACCTCTTATTTAATTTTCACAACAGCCTCTATGAGGTAAATCCGTGTGTCACCTCCGTTTCACAGGTGAGTGAAGTGAGGCTCAGAGCTACTGAGTGGTGGGACTAGAACTTGACTCTAGGGCTCAGGCCCCCGAGCAGCATACTCCATTGTCCAAGGTCACCAAAGGGGTGGGGGTTGGGCAAAGATGGACAGAGCAAGGCCACCTGTGCTCCTTCCCCTCTCGATGAGGTCCTACAAACTTTGAATTGTAGAAGCAAATTTGTTCTCAAGGGACTTGGGCTGTACCTGTTCCAGAGGGAGGGAGAGTCCGAGGAATCCCCCCTCCCCCTGACCTGGCGATTCCAACTGCCTCTCCTACCAGGATGGCTGCAAGCATCTCCCACAAGCTCTGGAAGCCTTGTCCGAAGCTCCCATCGATCCACGCTGCACTCAACAATTAATGGGCGCTTTCGAAGCAAGAGCAAGTCGGAACACTGCCATGCTTATAGCATTTCGGTGGCTTCTGCCCGTCCTTGGGATAAAGCCCTGCCTCTCACAAGGCCCCACGCTCTGCGCTGAAGCCCCTCTCTCCTCAGCCAAATGCACTTCTCGGCTCCTGGAGAGAGCTCCCTGCGGCTGCTCTTGCCTTAGGGTCTGCTCCAGGTGCTAGTGCTGTGTAACAAACCACCACCCAAACGCAGAGGCCTGAAACAACCATTTCCTTATCCTGGTGGATCCTGGGATGAAGAATTAAGACATGAAACAGGGGAATGGCTTATCTTTGCTCCCGATGTCTGAGGCCTCAGCAAAAAGACTCTCTAGCTGGGGGTAACTCGATGGCTAGGGGCAGCAATCATCCTCACGCACCTGGGGTTGATGCCGGCTGTCAGCCAGGCCCTACGCATCTCGGCAGCTTCTGCGTAGCTGGACCCCTCAGGTTCTGGCCTGGCTCGATGAACAAGGCAGAAGCTGCACTGCCTGTTCTCTCCCAGCCATGGGACTCCGGCTAATGCCGCTCCACTGCATCCTGTTGGTTACAGGCAAGTCACCAACCCACCCAGATTCAAGGGGAGGGGTGTCAAGGCCTCACTGTGGACCAGGAGATATCACTGGGGCCATCTCTTTGGAAAAGCAATCCGCCACATGGTCTTTACACACTGTTGTCTCTGCCCAGACCACCATCCTCTCCACCCTCACCGCTTCCTAACTCCTACAACGGCGCTCAGGTTTCAGCTGAAGCACCACTTGGTCAGGGAGCCTGCCTTGGCTGCCCTGCCCAGGCTTAATCGGGCCTCTGGCTTAGATGCCCCCTTAGTGCCCAGGGCCTCTCATGCACCCCAGTCTATCCGCCTGTCTCCCCTCCTGACTGTGAGCCCTACAAAGACAGGCACTTTGCCTTCCTGGTGCTGGCTCAGAGCAGGTTCCTCACATCCTGGAGAAGAGAGAGGAAGGGGAAGGGGAAAAAGGATACACGCTAGCCTCTAGGCTGTCAAGGATGCAGAGCAAAAAAGAATTCAGCCCCATCCCCTGTGCTTCTGCTTATCTTGAGCCCGCAGCCTGCCATGGCTCCATGGCTCAACCATGGTCCCACGGGGCCCCTCCAGGCCTTTTGGAGAATCCACAGAATGGTTGGGCAGCCTCACCCCCATGGTAGATGTAGGGGGGTTTCTGTCCAATCCAGCCGACTGGCTAACATGGCCTATAACACACTGGGGTCTTTTGGCAAAGACACACCATCTAAAAAGGGATGGGAATGACAAACGGAGAAAGGAAAAGGGATGGGAATGACAAACGGAGAAAGGAAAAGGTCTGAGCGGGCTGCAAGAAGATGAGGCAAGAAGAAGAACGTGCTCCCTGCAAAAACGGAATTGGCACCCCTTAGGCTGGGGGGATGAGGGGAGGCCAGGACGGACCCATTTGCCCAGGGACCAAGAACAGGATACACTGTGCTGAAGAGTGGGGAGAACCCCGTTAAAATTTCTCTCAATTTGTACCCAAACACAGGCACCGCCACCATCATTTTTTTTCCTCTAAAAAGGAAAGAAGGGCCATCACCACTGTCCCACGTGGCTGTGGTCCAGGAAGAGGGATGCACTTGTGCCTGCGCGCTCCCTCCCCATACTCGCCCTCTTGCCCGTGGGGCTGCTCACTTTGGGGCCAGGGGTGTCTCTTCTCTCTCGCTCCGACCCTGTCGGCACTCACAAGCTCCGGCTCCATGACGGACTGTGCTGAGGACCCAGGGTCACCCATTATTTCTTCCCCGCAGAGCCTAACGGGGGCTGGGGTCAGAGCAACCCCCGGCCCACCCGACCCCGAAGCCTGAGCTGAGCCCCGGGAGGCGCTCTTGCCCCGTGCCGAGCCTTTCCCGGGTGACCTCATAGAATCCTTGCCGCAGTCCTTGGGGGCAGACTACTGGTGTTCACTAATTTGCTGATGCATGAACGGGATGCCCGGAGAGGTGACTTCATCAGTGACTTAATCAAGGCCACGCAGCGGGGAAGTGATAGTGTTTCTCCAGTGCTGCCCTCACCTCCAGCTGTTGTATGTCCACTGCCTGAGGCTCCTGCCTCCCGCTCCTTCACAGCACAGATGCTACTGGTTTCTGTGCAAACAGCCTCGGGCTCCCTTCCCCAGGGTTCTGGGATGGGAGGGAGGCCGCCAGGAAGGCCATCTGCAGGGGCTGCCCTGCCTGCCCACCTGGCTCTACGGAACCGGAACCGTGCTAGGGGAGGACCCTGCTCCCCACAGCCCGCACCCTGTTGCCGGCACAGCTGGAGCAGATCTCAACCTATTACCTGAGTCAGAGGGGAAGCTATTTGCCTTGCGGAGCGAACCAGGAGCTGCCTGAGCTTTGGGGAGCGGGCGGGCCAGGGCGCAGAGCTGGCCAGGCGGCTCGTGCCAAGGAAGGAGGGGGCCGCCGAAGCCGCCAAAGCAGGCTGGGGCGGGAGGGGCCAGGCCAGCTGGGGCCGGAGCTAGTGTGACATCACCGGGGCGGCCCGCCTCTGTCTGGGGCTGAGGGGAGGCCCGGAGCCTTTCTGGGGCCTGGGGGATCCTCTTGCATTGGTGGGTGGAGAGAAGTGCCTGCAGCCAACCAGGGTCAGGCTGTGCTCACAGTTTCCTCCGGGCGGGCGGCATGTAAAGGCTCCACAAAGGAGTTGGGAGTTCAAATGAGGCTGCAGCAGACTGCCTGAGGACGGGCCGAGCTCTGAGCTGTGCTGCCTGAGCCCAGACCTGCGGAGCATGGCCCTGAGGCAGCCGCCGGCTCCCACCCCAAGAGGAGGCAGGTTGTGAGCAGCCCCGCAGGACCCCCAGCCAGCCCCCGCCCCAGCCCAGCGGAGCTCCACTGTGCAGGAGGAGAGAGCCAGCAGAGGCCAGTGAGGCAGGGCTGCTGGGTGGCCGGGCAAGCCTGCGACTCGAGGACCCCTCCTGGAGGCCATGGACAGGCTGCCTCGCTGACGGCCAAGGGGAAGCATGTGAGGAGCTGCCCCAGGAGCCAAGCAGGAGGGAAGAGGTAAGGGGCTAGCTCGGTGGCACCGAGGGACAGGAGGCGAGAGGCAGAAGCTGGCCCTGTGTCTTGGGGCTCAAGACCCCTGACCCCACCAGTTGGGGTGCATGTGCAGCCGGATCCCAGAGGGGGTCACTCCTGCTTTCACTTGGAGCCAAACAAGGCATGTGCCGGGGCAGGACCAGTGGATGCTAGGGCAGAGGGTGGTGTTCTGGGCGGGAGATCACGGGCTGGGGTTCCGAGGTTTCGTCAGTCAGCCACTCTCCGCCTCAGACAAAGAGCCTTTGGGGGACGCAGTGGCTCCTGGGCCCGGCTCGGTGCAGGGGGGTGTGCGCCAGTGTGTGCTCTGTGTAGGTGTGTGCCCTAGGGGCCGGCAGAGTGAAGGAGTCACCGATGTCAGGGGTAGCTAAGCATTTGGGCAGCCGCTTTTAAGTTTGGGGTTCCTCCACACCCTGGCTAGTGAGGACACCCAGGCAAACGCAGAAGCAAGCCCTGTCCTGTGGGAGCCAGGAGCCCTTGTTCAGAAAGTCCCCTGGAGCACAGCAGCCAGTGCCCACACGCTCAGCCAGGGAGGAGAGGGACACAGGGCTGCAGCGCTGGAAGGGACGTGCCAGCCTGAGATCTGTGCCACTGTGACTCGGGGCAAAGTGCTGCTCTGGCTCTCCCTGCATGTCCAAGGGCGCCCGATTCCTCCTCGCACCGGGCAGTATCCCAGGTGTCCCAGTCTCCAGCAGGCTGGACCTGGCTGGGAAACGGGGGAGGACCGGCACCGGGCAGGGGGCCTGCACAGGCTCCACAGTCGGAGTCCCTTGAAAGCGCTCAGAGTTCAATAACATTTCGAAACAGAAATTCTTCCCTGACCCCTCCCTCCTCCTCCTGTGATATGTATGCCATGGGTCAGCCATTCCTCTGCTGTGAGATTATGAGGGCTCGCAGAGGCCCGGCCGTGCGCTGGGGCTCGGAGGAAAGCAGGGGACGCCACTTCCGAAGTGGGCAGGGTGCTCCCTGCATGTACTTTTCCAAGCTGATGTATGGTAAGGTAGTGCTCACTAGCTACGTTCACATCCTAGCTCTTCTCTCTAAGCCTCAGTTTCCTTTTCAGTAAAATGGGATGACAGTAGCGCCCATCGCTTAGTAGCAGCTAACGCTTGGACTGCACTTACCCTGACCCAGGCACTTACTGACTTGTAGACTCCTATAACCTATGCACTAGCTATTCATCGCCATATTACAGGTAGGAAACTGAGGCACAGAAGGTTGGCCACCTGGTTGATAACTGTCAGCCCCCGGACTTGAACCCAGCACTCTGAACCACACTGCACTGCTTTCTAGGAGGGCCACAGTGGCCATGCGCAGCAAGACCTCAGCACCAGTGCCTGGTGTGTGGCAAACCCTCAGAAAATGTCAGTCGCCGCTTATTATGAACCACAACAGTCAGAATCACGGAGGAAAGAGCGGAGACCCACATTCTCTCACTGTCCTGACCAACACTGCCAGGGTGTCAGCAAATCCACAAGGCCTGAGGGGGTGCTTCACGTCTGGGGTGACCCATAGCATATCCACGTTCTAGAATTCCACACTAAGGGCGACTGCAGGCACAATGACAAAAGGAACTCAGTGTACCTGACACCAGCCCTACAGAACGGCACCCTACACCCACATGTGCACTACTTGTCTGCCTGTTGGTCTCCCCCTCCGAACCGTAGTGGATAAGGAAAGCGAGCTACCTCCATGCTGCGGGAGGTCACAAAATGGGAGGACCAGTGCCAGGCCTGTCCTGGGGCTGCAGAAGGAGAGGCAAAGGCCCCTGCCCCAAACCCCACCCCTAACACCAAGTCTGGCTACATGGTGGCCAAGCCTGGTGGATCTGACACCAGCCAACACCGGTGCATCTTAGCCCATGACAGTAGCTTCTCTCCTGTGGCCCCAGAGGTCTCGGTGGGCTCCCTGAACTCCTGGAAGCATTCTGAAAAGCTGGCATTAAATATTTGCTCTCTAGCACCAGACCTCTGGGGCTGCGGAAGCTCCAGCCTGGAACCGGGGTGGCTCCTACGCTCTCTGGGCAGCCCCGGCCGAGCAGAGGCTCTGACTGACTTCACAGGGCCGGCCAACAAAAATAGGATTAATTATTAGTAAACAAAGGCAGTCATGGTGGAACAGACAAAAACGTGTGAAGCACGTGGCCCGGGGGGCGCTGCGTGGCGTCACCACAAGCTCAGGAGCAGAACTAAGCCACTGCTCCATTCACAATGGTTTATCAAGTGCCCACTGGGCTAAGAAAGGCACAGACGCCATCTAATTTCATTCTCACCAGAACCCTAGGAGCCAAGTTCTAGTTTTTAGCATCCCATTTTACAGATGAGAAAACTAGGGCTTAGAAAGAGTAAGTAACTGGCCCGAGGTCACACAGTTGATGATCATGTAAAACTTGATCCCTGCTCAGTGTAGCTTCAAAACCCATGCCTTTCCCCACTCTTCTGCCGTGTTCAAGGCATCTGGGCTTCTTTTGTCCTGACCTTGTCACTGGGTCCCTGCCCATGGCCTCCAGCAGCCACATCTGCTTTGGTGGCTGTCCTACTGAATACTGCACAACCCCGGCTGAAAACCGTGTGTTTGCCCGACTGGGCTGCATCGCTTGCTTGTCACGGAAGCCTACCTCTGAGACAGAACAGGCATTATTGCCGCCCCTCTTACCGATGAGCCTCGGCAGAGCCCCACAGCGTGCCTGTGGTAACGTGGTCAGAGAGAGATGGGACTGGGTTCCCAGCCAGGCTGTCTGACTTCAGAAACCCACGCAGCTGGTGCTCGGCACTGCTGTCCCCCCACGTCAGCACCACGAAGCTCTGGCAGCAGCTCAGCGGAGCAGAGCCTCCTGTGTGCCCTGCACTCACTCCCACTTGGAGACTCCAAGGGCTGCTGAATCGGGGTGCAGACCCTCAGGGTCTTCACTGGGCCACACCTAAGCAACGCATCAGAAGCCATGAGAGGCGGTACTGGTAGCTACATTAGAACAAACGTGACAGACAGCAGCCCCGCCATAGGCAGGGACTCTCAGCTCTGGCCTCTCTCTTAATCACAGCTCATTTCATCCGACATGGACTCAGTGGCAGCAGGTAGACAGGGGAGGGGCTCTTTTTCTTGCACCCACAGCCCAGTGAAGGGAGGTAGAAGGTAAAGCTAATAATCACACACACACCCAACAGTAGGAAACGTGTCAAGACTTGTGGCACTAAGAGGGTCCTGCAGGGTGGGTGGTGCAGTCCCCACTTTACAGAGGAGGAAACTGAGGTTTAGAGGGTACATGCAGCACCTCTGCCCAGGTCTCTCCACTAGTGGGCCAAAAAGCAGGGATTCAAACCCGGATCTGGGCTCATTCTACCCGGTACTGCTGCCATCCTGGACAAACACACTGTGGAAATCTCAAGAATGAATCAATCCATTGAATAGCATTTCTTTTCTGTAAATTTATATAAAACACCCCAAATAGAAGGGTTATTCAGCCACTGGCGGCTTGGAGTTTGTGGTGATAGGTCACATCAGAACTTCATTCTGATGGTAGTTTCTATGACAAAATCCTAATTCTCTCACTTTGACTGTAAGCCATATGACTAATTTAATAACAGCTTTGGAGGGGGGACATTGTAAACATCACATTGTAATTCTGTAAAACATCATAAAATGGTAAACACTGTAAAACATTACAATGTCCCGTTACATGTATACATCACTGTAAGACATTCTGATCACAGAAACGTTCACGTGTGTGAGGGGGGAGGGGGAGGAAGGGTGCAGGCAGGCCTCTCACAATCGCGCTATTGTGTTAGGTCTATTCTCTGGTGGAACCAGCCTGCCCGGGGGCCAGCAGCCCCAGGGCCCCAGCCTCTCCCTGCTGCCTAGTCCCTCCAGAAAGGCAGGCCCAAGATCACCTCAGAAAAGACCAGAACGAACTCTGTTCTTATCTCCGAGAGATGCCTGAGGACTCGCCCAGCTCCAGGAATGCCCAAACTCCTGCTGGAGGTGGTCCCACTCCAACCTTCTTGAAAGAAAGATTATATCTCTTAGTTACTGCCGAACCTCCAACGCTGACTCAGGGCCCGGCAGAGAAAGGTATCCGTGGAGTGAGTGCGTGAGTGCGTGAGTGAGTGAGTGAGTGAGTGAATGAAACGAGCCCCGGAGCCAGGCCAACAAGCCTCCAGCTTGGGTGCCACGCCATTCCCTTCTTTGTTGTCCAGGTAAGGCCTCTTTCAGGGTGGCTCCTCTCCCCCAGCCCCCACCCCAGCCAGCTTAAGTGCCACTACAGCCTCCTGAGCTGTCCTGCCAGGACCCTGATCACTCTGCAGTACAAATGCCTGCTCCCTGTCTCGCCTACTATTGGGGGCCCTGGAGGGCCAGGGGCCTTCCTTGTTCCTGCTCTTTCTCCCGCCCCCAACGCAGTGGCTGGCACAGGGAAAATGCTCAGGAAATATGTTTGATGAAGAAAATCTGTGAATTCCTGTTTAGTAACCCAGATGCCATCCTGGCTGTCGGGTACTCAGAAGGGGTATCATCCTGACCTTGCTTTTAAGAAGCTCGCAGTCTGTGGGTAGACGACCAGATGTGACAAGCTGTGTCCCCGGTGCTGTGATGGAAGGCGCCACAGCTGCTCCTGGGAGCTGGAGGAGGGCTGGGGCCCTCACTGAGAATGGATGGCCTCAAAGAGAAGTGGACTTGGGAGATCAACTCAGGAAGGGAGATGGTAGGCAGGACACAGGGGAAGTGCTGAGGCAGAAAGAACGGCACGTGCAGAGGCAGGGAGGCGTGACAGCACAGGCTCTGTGTTTTTTAAGTAGGACACTGACAAGGCCAGATTTAAGTTTTAGAAAGACAGGCCTGGAGCTGTGTCGTCCCAAAGGCAGGAAGGCCAGTTACGACTGTGTGGATAAGAAGCCTGGCTCTGGAGTAAACAAACCTGGTTCCAGGCCCAGCTCCCCCACTTGGTAGGTCTGCGGCCCTGGGCAAGTGGCTCCACCCATTACCTCTACTTCCTCAACTGTGAAATGGGGACAAGCATAGCCCGCCTTACAGAGCTGCTGGAATCGGTGAGATAGGCACAAAAAGCGTTTGTCCCAGTGCTCCACGGATAAGCCCATGCCAGCAGGCTGAGGCAGCCCTGGTGCCAGCCACTCAGCCTGGCCCAGCAGAACAGCTCCAGGCAAGGCCCGGGTTTCCCAGGAAGCCACAGCGGGCAGCACTGTCCATCCAGCCCTAGGCTTCTCCCTCTCCTCTGGGGCTTCCCAGTTCCAGGGCTCCAGCGCACATCAGGCCCCGCCGGAAACACTGCAGCCAACTCAGAAGCCAGGCTCTGAAATGGTTTCTGCAGACTCCCCGCCTCTGCTCTGCTGGCTGAGGCTCCTGGCACCGAGGGCTCAGCGTGCCGGCTTTGGGGGAATCTCAAAATGGTTCCCAAATAATGTACCGTGAAAAAGTAACAGCAGCATCCTTGTCCCCCTGGCAAAGGAAACCAGTTCCCCACTGCCTGACCACATCCCCTCTTGCTCTGTGATCTCATAGTGTGACCACAACCCGCCTCCTCCATGAACTTAGCCCTTCCCTGGAGCCAGCGACTCCCGAGTGGCAGGACCACTAGAGCCCAGGGCATCAGGCAGACTTAATCCCCCAGAGCCCCTCTTCTGGGCAGATCTGCCTGATCCTACACTACCTGCTTCTTTGGCTCTTGCCTGTGTTCCCATCCCATGTGACAGGACTGGCCCGAGGCTGCAGCCTCACACAATGGCCGGGGAAGCTCTCTGGATGGGCAACGGAAGGCTGGGTGGATGGACAAACGGTTTGTTGAAGGTCTTCCGACAGGGTCAGGGAACTGGCTCCAGACTCCCCGGGTGCCCACAGGGTCTACTGGTGGGGAATGATTCACAGGGAGCTCAGGCTGGGAGGGATGGCAGTTGGTGATGTGGCTGTCCCCGCCCTGGCCTCCAGGCTGGCAGTGAATCACCCACGACAATGATGCACAGTCCCTGCTCCAGGTTTTCTAAGGTGAGGGGGCCCCTGCTCATCCTAGATGCCCATTTCGGGGTCTCACCACTCGGATGATCAAGAAGCTCTTTCTAATATCTAACAGAACTCACCCTTGTGCTGGCCTGAAAGGCATTTCCACTTAGTCCACAGTGACCGAGAAGTAATCTGCATCCTAGTCATTAGACAGGCGGGCATGCTGGCTGGGGGCACAATCCTGATGAAAGCGAGGGCATGGACCTTGCAGCTGACAGCTCAACCCCAGTCCTGATGTTTACTCCCAGTGACCTTGGGCAAGGGACCTAAACTTTCTGGACCCGGGTGTCCTCTACTGCAAAGTGCAGATAACAGTACCTTTCTCCCAGGGAAGGAGACCATGTAACTTGTTACCTGGTCAGGGCACTTTGAAAGTAACAGTGGTGCTGTCTGTCACCACGTAAGAGAGCGCACTTCAGGTGGGCCGACCAGGACACACAGGTCCCTGTTCACAGGGTTGTAAGCGCTGATGGGAGTGCAGCCAGGCACCCAGCAGTTCACGACAAACAAGTGACCTATCTATACTGTTAGTGAGCTGGGCCCTCTAGGGTCTTATCTTCTGGAACTTTCCTTTGTCTGAATCCCGCCCACATCCTGGATTACCAATTCATTTGGCTACCACCCCACTGGCTTGCCATCCATCTCAACTGGCTTTAGTAGGAAAAACTGTCAACTTTGAAGTTTTGATTTTCTCTTGTCTGCACTGATGTTGGCTGAATAATCTTGACTGGTGCTCAGATCTGTCAGACTGACTCAAACACAGCTCCAGTTCCTGGCGTCCCATGACCCAGACATCAGGGGCCAGCGAGGCACTCTAGGGGCCAGGGGCCAGCTGCAGGTTCCCTCACCGCCCTGGCACAGCCCTCCTCTCGGGCCTTCTGCGCTGCCTCGGGCCCAGACTCCTCCCTGGCCTCCATCTGTGATCACAGAGCGACGGGGCAGGGCTGGTTGGGAGGGGTGGGTGGGGATGGGTCTGTGATCCCTTCAGGCTAGTGATGAACGCCACCCTGAGATCTGGAGCGGACCCAGAGGTCGCCCTGGGTCAGCAGTCCTGGGGATCCCAGGAGCTCTCCTGTCCTGCCCCTGCGTGGGGTGGGGTCAGAGAATAATCTCTCTGGAGTTGCCTGTGACTTCAGCACTTCTGTTTCTACACACTCAGTATGGGATGCCTTGGGGTTCTGTTACCGGCTCTGCCTCTTAGTGGCACTTTGCTTGATGACTGGGCAAAGTGACTCATGGTCTTTGAATCTCAACAGTTTACTCACCTGCTGTTAGCCTTGAAAGCATTTTTGTGGGAATCAGAAAACTGCTGTAATAGAAATATACAAAACTACAACGGTGATGGCTGTGAGCGGTGCTCCCCGGAGCTGCCTAGTGAGCAGCCTGGGTCACCACGCGTGGCAGCCCCAGATGAATAGGGCGCCCCCCGCAGGCCGCTGGGGAGACTGAGATCACGTGTGGGGTCAGGCAAAAGCGGGTCTGCAGTTATGAGTATGCAAAACACAGAGTTAATAAAGCTGCTGTAATAACCATAACCTGCATGTCTTTTTCTGTATGAACAACTGTAAACCTACTTTTGCCCACCCCTGTATATCTAAGTGCTTGGGTGATAATTGGATGTATTATTATTTTTAGTATTTGAACTTCTCGCATTCCTAATGTCTGGGGTGAGAACGCACCAGAGTACCCCAGCCCATCAGCTTCTGCCACAGAGCATGGCGCACAGCCCTGTCTTATAAAAACAATTCTTCCCATAAAGTGGCCCCTCGCCTGGGCTGCCATGCTATGGGGCAAGGCATGGACATGTGGTGTGTGGCTCCACCACACCAGGCCACGCAGGGGTGCGCGCAGCAGCCCACCGGAGGCCAGGGGGGCCGCCTCCCAGTTGCAGAGGCTGTCACGTGGCTCTGTCACACCAGCCCCACTTGTGGGGAGGGAAACCCGTGCATAATGGAAACTCCTCACAATACAATGTGGAAAAGCCATTTTAAGAATCGTTTTTATTTTTATATCGAAGCCAAGGAAAATAGTTGGATTTGCTTTTCTTTGTTGGTCATAGGAAGAAACTGAGGAGCATGGCTTTGATTGGAATTGAGTTCTTCCCCAGGTCTAAAATGGTTGGAATCCTGGGGGGTTATTTCTCTTGGGATGCAATTAGCTGAATAAATATCAAGAGAGCAAAAGTATACAAACTCATTACTGCCCATTAAAAACGGCCAAACTAGCAAAAACCTGAGGGGGCAAAGATGGTATTGGAATCTGTAAGAAAAATAAAGGGCTCTGAGGCCGAGGGCGGCGCAAACAGCACGGCCCTGGGTGTCGGGCTGGCTGGAGCTCTGGGCTGGCCGGGCGCTGACCCTTACCTGCCATGTGCCCCTGGACACTCACTCAGCCTGTCTGGGTTTCTGCGTCCCCATTCCTAACAACCTCACTGGGTTACCTGAAACAATGTATGTCAGGCACCCAGAGGGGCGCCCTGTTCTTTCCCTTCCTCCCTGTAACCCAAGTGGCTCCAAGTCCCTCCCGCCAAACCAGACTCCATGGAAATGTAACAGGAAGACCCAGAACTGGCAGTTTCTCAACTAGTCCCACCCCTCCCAATGTGACCTTGAGCAAGAAGACACCTTCTTGAGCTTCTGCTTCCTCACCCTCCAAACGCACACGACTACCATCTGGCTCTGAATGCGGTAATGATGAAATGAGATAAGGTGTAGGCAGAGGGCTGTGTGAACCGGAAAACCTGTATGAGTGCTGACTGCCAAGTTTGGTTCATTTTTCAATTGGACAATCTCAAGAAATGTTCTTTATGGGCAGCAGAGTCTCTGATGGCATTTGCATGCCTCCTATTTCCCCACTCTGTGCCTAGTGCTGTGTGACATGCTGGGGACATCAAGACAGCCAGGACTACATGCGTCCCCCAGGCTGCTTCAGGGCTGGGAGGTGAGGCCACACAGAGCTCCAGGTCAGAGGCCAGCTGACAGAACCAGCTCCTCCTCTGTGTGATGGGATAATTAACTCTGGTATCATCTCAGGGGGTGAGGGGACAGGTTCGAGGTGACAGTAAAAGTGCTGGACACATTTGCCTGCGCATGGCCAGCCCTCTTCACTGTGAGCCCAGCTTTGTTATTCCTCCATAATGCCACGATCACGTTATTCCATCTCTAGTTTCGGAAGCCCTTCCATGTTCCTGGCCTAGTGTAGGGGGTGGGTTGGAACATCCCGTTTCACAGAAGAGGCTCAGCCTTCAGGATCTCGGGTCCCAGGAGGCTGTGGGAGCCCACGCTCAGAAGGGAAGAGAACTCTGATAAACAGTGCGTCCCTGCCTGGTCTTGAGGGCTGCCAGGGAAGGTGTGGAAGTCAACCCTTCTCTGGAGCAAATTGCCTCCCTAGGCCTCTGGCGGTTTCTGGGCCATGGCAGAGGCCCATGCTGGCATGGGCACCAGCACAGAGAGGTGTTTGTCACCAGCGGAGGCAGGTGAGCGGCCCTGGAAGGCAGGGGCAGGCCCACCCTAGCTGGGAGGGCTGCTCCTCCCCATTGTTCTGGGCCGGGCGTGGCTGCTGGCACAAGAGCAGCCAAAGCGTGTTGGAAACCAGGCAAACACTCACAAACTTCAGCCCGGTTTCCACTAACGTCACTGCAGCCCTACCTCGTAGCCCAACCCACACCAGGGGCTCCCAAGCACCTTCCTCTGCCTGGCCGGAAAGGCCCGAGCTGGCCATTGGAATCATGCTTAGGCTTTGTCATTCCAGCGAGAACAGCTCAGCGGGACTCTGGGGAGCACAGGGTCTGTGTGACTGCCCACTGGCTGTCACAGGTGGAGCCTGGACCCAGGCTGCTCACGGGAGAAAGCCCCCAAGGGGGCGGGCCCTCAGGAAGACAAAACCTTCATGTCTTGTGCTGTCATTACTTTAGTGTAAATTTAATGTGCAATCAGAGAGTGGTGATGCTAATGTTTGTTTTACTACTAAAAACTAGATTAAGTACCTTTCTGTGTTGCCATTAAGAGTTTGAAGGTTTGTGAATGAAAAAGGGGCCACGCACTAACCCTGACAAGCTCACAGCCCTGCATGGTGGCCTCACAAACTCAGAGACCAAAGTGTCCACAGAGGAGGGTCTGAAATGAAAACTTTTGAACGAAAAGCAGTTTATGACAGATGGTCATGTACTAGGCCAGAATCTTCCCTGACAGAGGTCAGTCTGCACCTGAAGTGAGCCTGTCTCTTGTCTTTCTGCATCTAAGATAGCACACCTTTGAAATGCCAGAACGATCTTCCTTTCTAGGCCCCCGAGGCACAGCCCTGGGTGCTACACCCAGGGCCCCTGGCTGTTATCTTGTTCCCCACACACGTCTCTCTGTGCTCTGAAGGGTTAGTAAGTGTTCTGTATCCGCCAATGTAAAACGAGTAGGTGTCTGTTTCGCTTTTTTATCCAATCCCAGATCTCCCCCCTTTCTTCTCCCTCCCCCTTAATCTACAACCCACGCATTTCATGTGACTCTCCTTACACCTCCTCCTTTTAGTCTAATGTACAAATAAGCCACCAAACTGCCATTCTCCAGGGTATTTCCTCAATCTGCTGGGATTTTGCTTCCTAGCAATTGTTGTCAGTTCGACAATTTATAAAAATTCTCTACAGATTTGGATGTTTCTTACGCTGACAGGGTTGAGTACATCGGGTCAGGGCGGAGTCCTGGTGCTGCCAGGGCAGTGTGATCTAAGGCAAGTTACCGAGCCTCTCTGAGTCTCAGTTTCCTCATCTGTAAAATGAATGTAACAGTATCTACCTTAACAAGACATTGTGAGAATTCAATAAAGTAGAGAGCAGGTGCAAGTGCCTAGTGCCGGGTCAGGCACCTAGAGGGCGCTCAGCCAGTGGATGTGAGGAGAGCTATGAACGGGTGCAACAAGCGGCCCCCCGTGCAGCAGCCCCTCAGCAGTCTCCGCCCCACCCTGCCCGCCTGCTCTGTCCCCACCACAGCACTCCCACTGCCTGCAGCTGTTGGTGGGCATGTCCTTTCTTTCAGTCCACAAATACTGACTGAGCTCCTAGCATTCTGGCCCACGTGCTAGGCACCGTGAATGGAGCAGTGACCGAGACACCTGCCCCTCCTTCCCGGCCCCCAAGGAGCTTATATTCACAGAGGTAGGGTAAGGAGACCCTGTGTCTAATGGTGATGAGGACACTGGAGGAGCAAGGCGGTGAAGTCACAGTCTTAAGCAAGCCGAGAGGGCCGCACTGGGAAGGCGGTATCTCAGCAAAGGCCTGAGAGGAGCACAGCAGTGAGCAACGGGGAAAGTGTGGCAGACGGGAAACAGCAGGTGCAGAGGTCCTGAGTCATAGCTGGGCTTGAGGGACATCTGGGAGGACAGTGCAGCTGGGGCGCTATGAGCAAGGATGAGAGGGGCCAGAGATGGGGTCAGGGAGGAAGTGGGGCCAGATCAGGGGCGCCTTGGAGACCAGTTAGCTTCTCCAAGATGAGCAGCCACAAGAGGCTTTTGGGTCGAAGGGTGACCCAATTTGACTTTTTAAAAAGGATCACTCTGGCTGCTGGGATGTAGTGGGCAAGTGCAGGAGCAAGGAGACCAGTTAGGTCCCAGCGAGACGCGACGGTGGGCTGCACCAGGGTGTGGGGAGGTGGGAGAAGCAGTAGGATTCTGGGAACATTTCCAGGACATTGCTGTTATCATTTGGTGGTGAATCGGAGGCGGGTATGAAAGAAAGGGCGATTTCAGGGCTGTTGGCCTGAGCAATCGGAAGAATGAAGTCGCTATTTACTGACGTACGGAAAACTGGGGTGAACAGGCTGAGGCGGAGGTAGGGGACTAGCAGGAGTTCATGTCCAGATAAGTTAAGGCGGAAGTGCCTAGCAGACAGCCAAGTGGAAATGTCCAAGAGGGAGCTGGGTATATGAGTCTGGAGTCAAAGGGTGATGTCCAGGTTAGAGAACTAAATCAGTCCCCGAAGGTAATCAAAGCCACAAGACTGGACGAGATCACCAAGGCAGAAAGGAGGGCTGAGCTCGCCCTGCCCACCCCCACCCCCCCAAGACAGAAACAGGAGGATGAACCTGCAGAGAGGCTGAGAAGGAGCAGCCAGTGAGGTGGGAGGAGGGGGTGATGGTTGGGAAAGGAAGTCCACGAAGGGAGTGATGTTGAGAGGCAAAGCGTTAATGAGGACCAAGAACCGGACATTTGGTCTGGCAAAGGAGGTTGCTGGCGATCCTGCTTAGAGCACTGGGAGTGGGGAGGAGGGGGCAGGTCTGACGGGAGTGAGTTCAAGAGAGAACAGGAAGAGAGGGGCTTTCTGGAAGGACTGAGTATAGGAAATTATGAAGGGTTTTGCTAAAAAGGGGAGCAGAGAAATGGATCAGGAGCTGGAAAGGGGATATGAGGTCATGAGAGGATAATCTTTAAGTTGAGGGAAATAACAGCATGATTGGAGGAGGAACGTGATCACACGGGAGAGGTGTGGGAGAAGTCCTGGAGCAATGTCCTTAAGTAGGTGAGAGGAGGGATCTGGGCATGTCCGTCCCTCCCCTCTTGGCCTGACTAATTCTGAAGTCATCCCTCAAGGGTCAGAGCATAGGTCATGTTCTCAGGGAAGCTTTCCTGACCCCTCCAATAAGGTCAGTTCCCTGTTACACTCTTTCACTGCACATGCTACTTCCCCTTCACGGAACTCAGGGACTCCGTAATGACGGGTAAGCCCCGTGAAGGCTGGGGCAGGCTCTGTCCTGTTTGCAGTGGTATCTCCAGCAGCCGGCGCACTGCCCGGCACACCGCGGATGTTTGAGGGATATCTAGGGAAGGTACAAATGGTCCAATAGTACTCAAATAACCCCAAAGACATATGTCTGTTCTCTGCTCCTGCCTGGTTTAATCACGTTGCAACGACTGCAACCATGCAGTCTGTGGCTATGGCAAATATTTGGCTGTCTAAGGGCTCAGTTATTTGTCCCTCTTTGGGATCTGTAGCTTGGCTAACACAGGGACCAAAGCCACGGGACTGGACATGTCCTTTCATTGACACTGTCCACTAGAAACTGAACATATCCCACACTATATCCAGCAATGCATTCATTTAACAAATATTTGCTGAAAGCTCATCTAGTACAGCATCCTTGGGATACACAATGGTATCAGACACAGTACCTGCCCTAGTGGAACGCGGAGTCCAGCAAAAGGAATCTGATTCATCAAAACTGTGATTGGCATTACAAAGGGAAAGTCCAGGGGGTTATGAACATGTTGAACTGGGAGACTTAAGGGTCTGAGGAGTGTGAGGCAGAGGAGAAGGCAGGCTGGACAGCCCCTGCTCTGCCTCCCCTCCTAGCTTCAGGCTGCCCCCCGAGGTTCTCGGGCCGTGGGCATTGGAGCTGGCTGCAGGGGCAGCATGGTTGCGGCCTCCTGCCTCAGAGGCCCCGTTCTCCACCCTTTCCCTTTCTATCTCTTCGGGGGCCTGCCTGTCTCCTTCTGTTGCTTCCAGAAGGGCTGCCTCCTGAAGTTGCGTGTTTGGAAAGCTCTGCCTGGTGAGGAGGCTGAGCTCATTCATGGCACGGGCCACTGGCAGTGATAGGTCTGTTACTGAGTCTCCCCTTCTGTTTACTTTCAGGTTGTTATAGGCTCTGTTTGCAAAGAAAAACCACCATTTTGCAAGGACCATGAGGCCACTGTGTGTGACGTGCTGGTGGCTGGGACTGCTGGCTGCCTTGGGTGCTGCTGCTGGCCAGAAGGATGGTTTAGAGGGCGGCGAGGAGGGCTCGCCAAGCGAGTTCATCTACCTGAACAGGTACAAGCGGGCTGGCGAGTCCCCAGACAAGTGCACCTATACCTTCATTGTGCCCCAGCAGCGGGTCACCGGTGCCATCTGCGTCAACTCCAAGGAGCCTGAGGTGCTCCTGGAGAACCGCGTGCACAAGCAGGAGCTGGAGCTGCTCAACAGCGAGCTGCTCAAGCAGAAGCGGCAGATCGAGACGCTGCAGCAGCTGGTGGAGGTGGACGGCGGCATCGTGAGTGAGGTGAAGCTGCTGCGCAAGGAGAGCCGCAACATGAACTCGCGGGTCACGCAGCTCTACATGCAGCTCCTGCACGAGATCATCCGCAAGCGGGACAACGCGCTGGAGCTCTCCCAGCTGGAGAACCGGATCCTGAACCAGACGGCCGACATGTTGCAGCTGGCCAGCAAGTACAAGGACCTGGAGCACAAGTACCAGCACCTGGCCACGCTGGCCCACAACCAATCGGAGATCATCGCGCAGCTCGAGGAGCACTGCCAGCGGGTGCCTGCGGCCAGGCCGATGCCCCAGCCACCCCCCGCCACCCCGCCCCAGGTCTACCAGCCGTCCCCCTACAACCGCATCATCAACCAGTTCTCCACCAACGAGATCCAGAGTGACCAGAACCTGAAGGTGCTGCCGCCCCCTCTGCCCACCATGCCCACCCTCACCAACCTCCCATCCTCCACAGACAAGCCATCGGGTAAGTTTCTTCCGGGAGCCTGCTCCATCTGGGCCTCAGAGCCGGGCACAAGGCTCTGCTTGGCTGTGGCCATGCGTTGGGGAAAAGCCACAGCAGGCGGAACCTGGGCCAGCAGACTTGCACAATCCCCTAGCAATCCCTGGGGTCGAGCTGCTGGAGCCGGCGGACACTCCAAGGCAGGACCAGGAAACAGGGGAGTCTCGGAAGAGAACAAGTGCTCTCTGGTTTTGGATAGGAAAGAACCCCAAGCCTGTAGTTTTCTGGGCTCTGCGTTGGCAAGTAGGATGTCTCGCCTGCAAGCTCTTGTACTGTGCTTGGCGCAGGACTGGTATTTGGTAAATGCCCACTGAAGTAACGACAGGCCAAAGGAAAAAGCGTGTTCACGTTCAGAGCATGAGAAACACACTGTAGGGGCTGAGGGATAGGAAGGATTACTTTCTAAAGCCCACACATTTCCTAGAGTCTACTGCTGCCTAGAATTTTCATTGACGATTCTGTAGACTCTTAAATACATATTCCATCTTAAAATATAGTAATTCTCGGAATATCATTATGGGGGAGGAATGGTGTTGCTGGTAAGTTCTAAGGCTTGACCAAGACATGGGTGCTGGGTGCTTTCATGTATGTTACCTGATTAACCCCTGCAGCTCCTGAGGGGAGATTAACTGAAAGCATAAGTAACCTGCTCCTAGGGTTAGGATCCTCAGACTGGATTTTACTTCTGGCCTTTTCACTTTAAATCTAGGGCTGACGCCTCTGTGCTCTAGGGCTCTGGAAATCCTCACTCTCAGGGGAGCATAAGCCCAGCCCCCAGAATCTCAGTCTCTCATTAGTCCAGGACCCTGTAAACCTTCCAAATGGCTGTCATGTGAGAACTAGAGTCACCTTTGCAAGAACTAACTACATATCTTCTTAAAGTCGATGATTTTGGCACCACTTCACTATTTAGGCAGGAAGCTATTTTTCCTGAAACTATCCTATTTTACACTTATTTCACACTTCTGAAAATAACCACTATGCCAGGGAAGAGGAGCTTCTTGCTAATTCCAGAGAGGGGCCGAACCTGGGTCCAAGAGGGTGGACTGTGCCACAGACACGGGCAGCACTGTCTGCAGGTCTGTGGGGGCGCGGGGCAGAGCCTCCGCCTGTAGCGCTTCGCAGCAAAGCCCTCTCACCGGGCGTGTGGGCTGAGGGCATACGCTTCGGATTGACCTGGATTCAAACTCTGGTCCCCGCATGATTAGCTCTATGATAGGAAGCATGTCACTTCACCCCACCGAACTGCAGTCTCTCCATCTGTCAATGGGGATAGGTTAAAATAGCGCCTACCTGAGGGTTAACCGAAATACTGCCCCCAAAAAGAAAACATGTCTAGCAGAGTCCTGGGCCCATGGTGCGTTTCAGTGCATGACAGCTATGAGTCTCCTTCGGACTTGGTCTCTGCATCTCAAAACAAGGAAATTGAAATAAATAGCCCCTTTTTGGCTATGGTATTCTATGGCTGATCTACTCTCTACGGATACATGTTCAACTGTCCATGTGTCTGTTTTAAGTCAGAAGCTCCAAAAGAGAGGGCAGAGTGTGCTACTGCATCTTTATAGAATATCCAGAGAGCAAAACATGCCCTTTGGGTACCAAATAAAGGTTTGGCGGGAGGTTATGGAATCCTGACGGGAGTTAGGTCAACCTTAGTCGATAACGAATAGATCTCCTCTCATCTAAGTCTGGTTTCTGACTCAAAAATTTCGGGACGTTACTGAGCTTGAACTCAGCTGGCAGATACATAGTGCAGGAAGAAAGACCTAGGTTTGCGTCCTCCCCTGTCAGCTGTCTGCTCATGAGAAAGTTCCTTAACTCTGAACCTCAATTTTCTCCTCTGTAAAAGAGTGGGCACAAGAGTCATAATATTGCACTCAGGCTTGCCGTGGAAACTCAGTGTGGTCAGGCATGTCGTATTATGTCCTACGGGGCAGCCGGCAGTGGCGGAGCCCCTACTCTGTGCTGGTCACAGAGCTAGGCTAGAGCGAAGGCCAGGATGAAAACCATGGTGCCTGACCTCTAGGAACTCAGTCTGGGGGAGGCGGCAGAGGCAGGAATGCACTGGGATCCATCCATCACCCACCAGCTCTCTCCCATAAAATCAGCACATTGGGTCTGACAAAGGATTTCTCTGAGAGGAAGCATCTGTCAAGGTCACAATTTCCAGAACGTTGTGAGAATTTAGGGGGCCAACATAACAATGTACCTGAAATCAGAAACAGTGAAAACTGTGGTCTGGGTGGTCCCTGTGGTACTACCGCGTTGTGCTGCGTGTCCCTTAGTGGGGCATGAGTGCTATGGGACAGTAGGTGTCACGACTGAGTCTACTTGGAGTAGAAGGGGAAAGAAAGTTGGACAGAGGTGGAGACTTCAGTGTTGCATCTTTAAGGATTTGTGTAAGAGTTTACCAGGTGGACTTGGGAACTGGGAAACTGAGTTACCAGTGGGCCCGATGCAGATGAGTCCGTGCAAAGACCAGGGGCGTGGCCCTGCTGCTTTGCGTTCGCCATCCAGCGTGGGCTTGTGCAGCCCAGGGCTCCTGCACCCACCCAACCCCTTGCTCTCCCACCTAGGAGAGCACACCTGCGTGGGAGGGAAAGGCAGTGGTTTTATTACAGTGATGACTTAAAAGCGCTATGATTTACCTTTGGGGAAAAAAAAAGCAAGGCCCCGCCAAATGTTGGTACCGGTTGTTAGTAACGGATTCCTTATCTGCCAACTGAGCTCCCACACCAGGGCTGCCAGCTGGGACTGACGGGCACCTGGTTGTGGAAGTTGAAGGGGCAGACAGAGCCATGAGGGGCGCGCCCGGGGCCCCTCCCTTTCCTTAACTGAGAGGAAAACACAGATGGTCTCTCTCAGCCAATGAGCAAGCACCTCTTATCAGGCCTGTGCGGAGGGCTTGGGGGCAGGTTCTGGTCCTAGAAAACAAAACCTCTTCTATGCTCTTGCCCAACAGATTCTTTGTTCCTGGAGACATCACTCAGCCAGAAGCACCTTTGCAATTAAACACTTTCGCACTGGAGCTTTGGCAGCTTCTAATCTCTCATTCCGCAATCTCAGAGCCATCCACTCTCTTCCTCATTGTCTAGGCTGCTCAGCCCACAGCACGCCCTCCCCCAGGGGACTGAGGGAGCCAGGTCGCTTATCTGAAGCTGCGCCCACCGGCTTGCTCCCAGCCAGACAGTGAGAGGCTGGCCCCAGGCCAGCCCAGGCCTCAGAGCCCGAGGGAGGGAGACCCCGGCAGCTGGAGGCTTCCAGGGCACCTCACCGGAGTTTTGTCTTGTCTCTCTCAGGCCTGGCCAGACCTGGGGGCATTCTGGCTAGGGTTAACGCTCATGGTTAGGCCTGGGCCAAATGGCCCTGCCAGGGGCCCTCTCTCCTCGGGTCCTGCTGCGGCTGCCCTGCCTTCCTCCCTTCCCCCTCACTCTTTCCATACTCCCACCTTCCCTGTCCTCTGTGAAGGAGGACGGCCTCGGGGCTCGCTCTCTTGGAGGCCAAGGAAAGGACGGGAGGGAGCCTCAGCTCTGGCCTTCTCTCAAGACACCTCTCCTTGGCCAGGCACGCGCCGGCCCCCCTGACACAGCGCCTGTCCTAGGCGCCCATCGGAGAAGGAGAGGCAGTGTTACCTCTAGCTGCCACAGCGAGGCCTTGTCTGAAATGAATCTTTTAAAAACCAAAGGAAGTAGCCACTTCTAGCTGTTTTCTTTCTTGAAAAGGAGAACACAACCAGCTCAGTTTGTTTCTTAATGGAATCAGAAGGGGCCACAGAATCATAAGTTAATAGAGCTTGTTAAGGGCCTCCCGGAGCCCCTGGCACAGCCTGCCCGTCCCGAGCCCATCAGTGGCAGAGCCAGGATCAGTCCCCGGACTTCTAATCTAGGATGTTGAGGTTCAGAGGTTAAGCAACTTAGCCCAGATTACACAGCTAGTTAAGGAGCTCATCCAAGGCTCAAGCCCAAGTCTGTCTTAAGCACTCTGGATACTGCACATTTCCACGGGAAGGCTGGGGGGACTGGAGTGAAAGTCACTCTATAAACGCTTGACTCTGCCCCCGCTGCCAGCTGCCTGGGGCCTGACCCTCTATCAGTATT
Source organism: Mormoops blainvillei (assembly GCA_004026545.1). Lineage (NCBI taxonomy): Eukaryota > Metazoa > Chordata > Mammalia > Chiroptera > Mormoopidae > Mormoops > Mormoops blainvillei. Next base: position 33,991 of record PVJD01003158.1, read on the forward strand.
TCACTATCAGGTTCCAAGCAGCTCCTTGTAAAAGAGCTCTGTGAACAGAGTCGGTGGATTTGCTGTTAGAACTTTCATGTTTCTAATAACACAGGACGTTGTTACGGCAAAGCCACCGATACAGTGCTGTCTGCTCACTCAGGACCAATTGAATCGGCCCTCTGTGGCCAGCCCGCTAGTCACGCACAGGGGCTGCTGCGGTGAATTTATGTAGGAGACCGTATCACAGACCTGACACTCATGCCCCATGCCCCCCCAAAAGAAACGAAAGAGCAAACAGAATTAAGTTAGCATAATAAACCAACTGAGCTCTCCCACAGGAAACATAATATGCACCTGACTTCTACGTAGATGTTAAATGGACCCAACCGAGGCTGTGGATAAAGCTGATTTTTAATTTGTATAAAATCCAGACAAATTCTCTAGGTTTACTTCTTAGCATTTCGACATACGGCTAAGTCTAAAGTCCTCACTTTTTTAAATATGTTAACTCTAAATGTATAAAATTCAGTCACTCTGATCTGCTCGTGGGGCCGCATCAGGTGGCAGCCACGTTGCCTCACTGGTAACACAGGACAGCCCGTCCCTCATGGCAGACGGTCGCTGCCAGGGAGGCATGGGCAACTTGAGCGAGTGTTTTCCTGCACGGATTTTTCCTTTTCCTTTACTTCCCCCTGTGAGGTGGGAAATATGTGCATTATGTTGTGGTTGCCTGGCACGGTGGCATGTTTTAAACTAGAGAATGAGATATGTCACACTGTGGCTTCCATTCCTCCTGGAGGCCAAGCAATGATCAATCCAGGTGAAAAGCTGTTGGTCAGATGGGCAGACCGGCTCCAGCCTACTGGGCTTCTAAGCCTGCACGGCTGTCGGGGGCTGGGGAAGCGTCTGGGAACTCTGAGGACGGAGAGAGGGACACTAGCCTCTGCTGACAGGGCCTTTCAGGCCAGAGGCAGAGGGAAAACCCAACCCCGCTCTCTTGCCTACAGCGCTGGCGCTGCTCACTGCACTGCGCTGTCTCATTTCTAAAATGTTATTGTTGAAAGAAATGAGATTCCCAGATTCATTACGAACTACGTAATCCAGTGCTATTTCAGAAAGCATTCTTTGCTAGCTTCTTCATAAACAAAAGCCACTCCAGTTCGAGCTGGGTCATTTTCCTTCTAGCTTTGCTTTCTCTTTTGTCCTCATGGGGTACGTCTCGCGGACCAGGTCACAGAGAAACTTGTAGTGTAATAGCAAGCTCTTCCTCTATGTTGCAGGCATTTTCTAAGGAGGGTATTTGGCTAAATTCTCGGGATATTTACAGCCCCAGGAGATAAACTATCAACTTGTTACAGTTAAAACTGGTGACCTGGCATCCCATGGCCGGAAAATCCCAACAGTTTGGCACTTGGCAAACTGAAAGTTATCTAGAAAATCCTGGAGTTCGGGGATCTGCAGCCAGCTCACTAGTCCCACAGAGGGATTTGCTGTGGTGCATTTATGCAGAACACTGTATCGTAAGCCTGACGTGCTTCCCCAGGAAAAATGATAGAGAAAGCAGAGTTGAGTTGGCATCCTACTACGGTATCTGAACAAAGTCGGTTAGGTTTGTTGAGTGCCATGGGCAGTGCACTGCTGTAAAAGTAACACTGTGTACTGCCCAGTGGTCTCTATCAGGACCGAGGAAGGCCGCAGGCAGCAGGGACTGCTTACGCGGACACTGCAGACAGTCCCTCCGAGGGCCCCTGCAGCCGCACTGCTCAGCCTCGGCTCCCTGTGATGACTCTGGAGGCAGAGCATGTGAGAGAAGCCCTGGCCCTGGACCTCAAGACGAGCCAGTGGAGCTGTGGGACCCAGAGCGGTTTTACAGCATTCCTTTTTTTGAAAATGAGTAAGTGGTTTTCCCATAATAGATTTTCGGGGACACAATAATTTAACTTAAAATTACTGTACGTATAGAGAATAATTTCGCTAAAACTTTTTAGTTTAAGTGACAAGTAATAATAGTTTTCTTTAAACAATTTTCTTTACTGAATTTCTGAATGTTGAAGTTAAGTGTATGTCAGAGTCACATCCAAAAGAACAGAAAATTCATAACGTGCTGACTTTCTACTGCACACTGTCCAGACCTCCCCACAGCATGGGTTTCCCTTCCCACGGTTTGTTCCGCATCCTGATTATCCCCTATTGTGGGGTCTCTGTTTCCAGGTGGATTTACTATTATTGGTTCTCAGACTGAAAAGACGAGAATGAAGGTGCAAAGGGATTGCAGGTGACGGTCGTGAGGAAATGGGAGATGGAGGGAGGCACGTGGGGTGCCAGACTGGGAAGATCAATACATAATCACTGCCCCGAGAAGGCTCCTGCCCTGAAGGAGCCCACAGTCTGGTAGGGAGGCAGACCCCCGGCAATCCTAATGCGGTGTGACGGCCACAGCACAGCGCAGGGGAAGGAACGCACCAGGGCTCAGGGCGCAGAGCTGAGCCCTGGTCCCAGACCGTCCACGCTACAGCTGTGTGGTCTCTCTGAGCCTTAGTTTCCTCACTGTTGCAGGGACTCGTCGGGATGAGACGAAAGAGCTTGTAAAGGTTCTAGATGCCTGGTAATCATCAACCTTATTATACTCCAGGAGAGATAAATGTACAAGACATTACAGGAACCCTGAGGAGGATAAGTAGCTCTTCTGGGGTTGGGAAGGCTTCCTGGAAGAGGAGATGAGGAGGGCTGAGGACCTTGCAGATATAGTCTCAGAACTACTGCCAGCAATCACCAAGAAATCACAAACACCAGACTCAGCGCTGGGCAAGTGTCCTGTTTTCAGAAAGAGAAAAAGGACAAAATACTAGAAATAATACCAATTGGCTTGTAGTCAAGACCCAGAAAAATTATGGAAAAGATGATAAAGAAGGGCTTGTGAGCGTTTTGAAAATTAAAAGGTGATGGAGGAAAGCCAACGTGGATTTTCTAAGATCAAGCCCATGAGCTGACTCCGTTTCCCGGAAAAGGCTGAGCGGCTGGCAGGCCGCAGGACGGCTGCCTGTCCGGGACTGTGGGCTGCAACCGTAGGCCTCACAGGCTCTTCTGAGATGTGCCCGCAGGACAGTACCACCAAGCTCCGCACTGACGGAGCCTCGGTCACCCTCATCCCTGCACCCAAGCAGCCTCAGTGTGCTGCCCGCCTCCGCATCCTGGGACCGCCCCCAACCCAAGCAGCCTTGGGCCACTGCTGACCCCTGGGCCACTCCCACCAGTCCTGCAGAGCCACAGTGAGTTGCTCACCTCTGCACACAGTGAGCCCACCGCTGCCCCTCCTAGTCTCACCTCTTTTTAAAATTGCTTTAAAGTCCTTGTTTCTCCTCCTGCCCATGGTATTGATGGAAACCAAGGACTGAGCACAGTGCTTTCCTAGGTGTTCTTTGGGAAGCAATTCTGAAGTGTCTGTTTATCCTGAGGTCAGACCAGCGGGAACAGGGCCACTGTAACCTCCGCGTGGGCCCTAGGAATTCTTACTTGAGGGGCCTCACAGTGCATCAAATGCATTGAAATACTCCCACCTCACACACCTGCTATAATTTTTACTGGAAGAATTCTCAAAGGATTATAATGATTTTGTTTTTGAAATTATTTGGCTGAGAGTAACACAATTAACTTATGAATGGCTCTGATTGCACAGGCATGTTCAGGAATTCTTGGGAAGTGAGAAAAACCTACCTACAAATTGTTTTCAAAAGTAATAACATTTCAATGAAGACTAAATGTAACAATTAACAAATCTGACAAGATGTCACACTTTGCAGAAATTTACTTTTATGGTTATAAATTTTCATTTTGTAGTTTTCCTTTCATATTTTAGAGCTAATAGATTTTCTTAGGCCTCGAACACTTTCATAAACTCCTGAGAAGCCTGTCAGCCCCAGACCCCATGCCCATCATCAGGGGGCACGTTTAGCAGCCTGAACGGTAGGCACGAGCACATGGACCCTTCTCCCAAAAGGACCAGGAACAACATTCCTGCTGTCAACTCGGAGGCCCTGCAGGAACACAAGGTGCCTTTGGGAAGGCACGGGCTGTCCCGGTGTTTAGGTTATTGTTCTGCACTCTAGTTCGCTGAAAAGTGGCAATTGACATAGAACAAGTTAAATAGAATAACCAAAATATTATTTTACCAAGCCTTCTGGATAAAGGAGACACAAGCAGTGCCTGTAACTGGTCCTGCCCACCCATCCGCAGGTGTCTGCACTCCTGCCCTCCCACAGGACGCCCAGCACCCCTGTCGTCGCCCAGGCTGGGACCTGCACCTATGCGCTCCACATGCCCTGGCTCTCAGATAGGGTAATTTGGCTAAAAAATTCCAGATCCAATTTTAGCAACTAGTCATTTCTCCTGTTTGAGAAACGTTTCAGGGAGTGGCAAAAAGGCTTTTTAGAGAGAGACCATCAGTGGGGATAACTGAAAACAGCATATGATTCTCATGCGAAAGCAGTGTGCCTTGGTGATATCACAGAAGCCTCTCCCCAGTGCGCACGTAGGAACTAAAACATCCCAAGAACGTTTCCCACAGGCCATGGGGACCTCTGCACAGCCTCAGGTGGTCAAGTCCACAGACTTGGGTGAGGCGGTAGAGAGGCCTGTCAAGCTGCAGGCCAGCCACTGGCCTAGGAAGGGCTCTGTTCCTCCGCCCTTGCCCTAGGCACAGCCAGGGAGAAGAGGCATCACTCCTGTCCACAGAGACCCCGTCTGTCCACTTCTTAGCTGCTGGCCTTGCGGCGGGCGCTTCTAGTCAACCTGGTCAGATGGTCATGAGGTCGTGTTTCCACAGTAGGAGGGGTGACTGCATTGAAAGTGGATGCAGTTGGTGAGCCCATGGCTCCACTGGGCCCTGGGTGGGCAAGTCAGGCCGATGTAGGTCTGCCCCAGGCCCAGGGAGAAGAGCGGAGCTGTGACGTTACACGCAGGTCTGGCCCGGCCGCGGGCTCCAACTCTGCTTTACCAGAAAGGCCCTGCACTGGGGACAGCGTGCCCTGTGTCAGCCATCCGTAAGGGCTTCCTGGCTTCCTCGGAGGCTATGTTCTTTGTGTGCCTGATCCCTCTTCTGTCAAGAACCCCAGACAGGAGGAAGAAGGCAGGGAGGGGACTTTGGCACCCAAACCTGATCACTCCACACTTCCCAGGCTCGACACTGGGATTTGGGAGCCCAAGACCTGTAGGTTTTGTGATCCCACTGCCATCATCCTTCTCCCTGAGGCCTCCTGACTCCATGTCCTGTGTGCTTTCCACACTCTGCATCACTTCTCTGAGGGACCACGCAGGCCCAGTGCGGCCACGGTGGCTACACCTCCCTTCGTGTGGAGCGTGCCGGCTGCAGCTCCACCGAGGGTGTAAATATGGTCTTTATAGAGATGAGGTTGGGGCGCTCACCCCACTCGGAGCCCTGGTGCTGCCGAGTTAGTGTTGGCCTGGTGCTCTGGGCACAGCTGCCCTTTCAGAAGGGGAGCCAAGGGAAATACCGCCCGGGCACTTTGCACTGTTCCAAAGGGAGAGCTCTGCCCATGCACACCGAAAACGCAGCTTCTTTGACAATAAAGATTTCCATTCCTCATTTCAACGTATCTTTGTGGCCCTGTACACTGAAGTCCTGGCTTTAAAAATATGCCTTTGTGGAAAATATCTCTCAGTAAATAATCTTACATTTAGTCTTGGAAATTCAAAAGCAGATACAGTGACCTATTTGTGTGGCGGTAGGGGGAGGTGGGGCGTGGACCACTTCAAGACTATCAGCTTTCATCTGCCAAAGGAAAGGAGGAGGGAGCCCTCCCTGGCACCTGCCCTGGCTGGCCTTGTGCTGGGTGCTCTTGTGTTCGTGAGACCCTCAGAAAAGGTGGGGTCCTCTCCCTGTTTACAGAAAAAGAAACTAAGGCTCGAGGACCTGTCTAAAGTCTCACCGTGAAGAGATGAGGCCACCAAGATTTGAGCTGAGGGCTCCTGACTCCAAGTTCAGGATTCTGTCCCCAGACCCACACTCCTACACAGTGTCCTCAGCTGAAGTCGGACACCTCGCCTCGCCCTCCACAGTGACACTGTGTTATCTACAACAGGTACAGATTTCTCATCAAAGTCGGATGTTCTGAGTCAGCCATTTTCACGGAGCCACATGACAACCTTACTGCTGCCGCTTTCTGCTACTTGACCGTGTGCCCATTTTTCAATGCTTAATACTTTCCTGACTAATTTTCAACCATCATTTAATTTTCTGACCTTTGCCAAAGGAAAAGGGAATCTGTCTGAATGCAGGAGATCTGCTAGAGCTCCGCATGGACTTCTGAGGGAAAATTGTTTGGAAATGTGGTTACTGATTGAAGCTAATGAGCCCCAGGTATCATAAGAGATGCAGGGTGCAGGGACATATGGAGTTTTCTTTGAAACACCATTTCTTACCCACTCTACGATTTTAGGACGCATGCCATACCTAAAAGCCCAATAGAGGATCTAGAGCGTTTCCCAAATTCTTAAAGGGACGGGTGACCCCAAAATACTTTAAAACACTTGCCTTTTCAAGAGAGCTCTTTGTAGAAATGCTAAAGGAAAAACTAAAACCATTGACGGCACCCACAAAAGTAGCCCAGGCTGGGAGCCGTGAGGCTGACCGGCCCTCTCCCAGGGACGCCGAAGCCTCGCCCCGCGTGGCACCTTTCTCACAGCCACCTTTGAGCCAGAGCTCCACGGGGGCCCTGCAGTGAGAAGCCTGCCTGCTGGCTTCCAGCGGGCGATGCCCTGCAGGGTTCTGCTGGGGCTCCCGGCAGCAGCCCTCGCATCCAAAGTCTCTCCTGCGCCTGACGTCGTAAAGGCGGGGAAGCCTCCCACGCCCGCTGCACGCTCCGCTCCAGCTGTCGGGGACAGACTCCCATTCTCTGCCCTGGTCCCTGGGGCTGTGGGCCGAACGCAACCAAAACCTTTTCCTCCTGCATGAATGCTCTTGCTGGGGTCTGGCCTCCCCTGCCCGGGACGGAAGAGGCACGAGGCGAAGAAGGAAGCAGCTGCCTGTGCCACATCTGCGGTGGGCGGCGCACGGCGTGCTGCCCACCCTTTGCGGGGGCGAGGGCTGGTGAACAGGTAAATGGGCGAGAAGCCTGTCCTGGAGGATGAAGGGAGGCGTGCCCTGGGTTAACCTGTCAGCCGTAAGCATCCACACCAACCTTTCTTCTCAGGCCAGCCCCTGCCTTCCTGTCAGGTTCCAGGTAGGCTGCTCAAACACAGCTGCAAGGACTTAGGAAAAGCCCACCTGAGATGTGTAATGAAGCCCCTAAAAGCCAAACTTTTCCTGTTTTGCCATCACATGTGGACTAATGGAGCCCAGCCACCGGCCAGGAAGGAATTTGAGAAGTTTGATCTACACAAGTGAAGCTGAGCACACCTGCCGCCGGAGTCCCCCCCTCCCCCACTCCTCCCACACACACAGTGGGGAGGACAAGATTCCCCAGGAGCTGAGGTGGAGAGAAGGCGGGTGAGGTCGGCTCCTCCCTTGCTGGACATGAGAGCAGCCCCACACTGCCCTGGGCTCCCGCTGCCAGCACAGTACCTGCCAGGCCTGGGACTCAATAAATAGTTGTTGAGCAAACATACACATTAATAGAAAGAACAAGATGGAATTTTCCTAGCACTTTTGATCTTAAGCATCTCGGTTTGGGGAATATTTTGAAGAGAAGCTGAAGCAAAGTGTGGCGATTTTATTTATTTTAAAATATATAGTTAATAAAATAAATATGTAGTTCAATGGCTAGGTCCTGGAAACCTTTCCAAGGTTCTTCAGATAAATAAGGAAGAACTCGGCTTATTTGGACGTTGGTGACTCAAGTTTGTACCTCCTTGTTGATGGGACCAACGACCAAACACAGGAGGCCACCAGGGGAGATGGGAGTGGGGAAGGGGAAAGACCTTCAGACGGGGCTGCTCAAGCTCAATGAAGTCACAGAAAATCATAGAATGCATCTGGTCTCAGTGTCAGAAGAGAGCCAAGGACTGGGGTGTGTCCTCGACACCATCCCTTAAGTTTACAGGCCTGCCTATGGAACAACCACCTCAGAACGTGGGAACTCCAGGCATTTGGCCCTAAGCGAGCTTGGCTTGGAAAATACACAGATTAAGCAGGAAGGAAACTTGGTCCCCCAAAGATGTTTGGAGGCCAGGGTCTGAATCCCAGAAGTCTCCCGAAATCACTGGCTCTGTTGCCAGAGTTGGGGCACTGCTCGGGCCCCCGTGACCCCATACAAATTCATTTACTAAAACTGCAGCAATCGTCACCAAGCGCTGTCAGTGAAAAGGCAGGCATGGAGTCGGAACTGCGGCGCCACCAGCCAGCCTCAGCCCACAGCTCTCAGAGCAGTGAGCTCGCCTCCCGGAGCGGACGAGGCCGCCAGAGCCCACACGGTGCTGATGAATGCCGCCGCATTTTAGTAGGCACACATCTCTCTTTGCCAATGCAACTGACTGGAAAGGAAAATAGCTCTGGGAACTCCACACAGACGATCTCAGTAATCCTTACACCCTTCAATGACGTAAAGGTGATGTCCCGTCTAGAAACTAGAGAAACTGAGGGCTTGGAGAGGTATGGAGGCTTGCCCAAATCACACTGTGAGGGAGTTGGGGGTGGGGGAGGTGGCCCTGTCAGTGTACTAAACATCTGAGGCAAGAAGGACATCTTGACCCCTGGTCCTGAGATCCTGTCTTTATATCACATTACAGTGGTTCCCCCTTATCCTTGGGGGATACATTCCAAGATCCCCAGTGGATGCCTGAAATCACAGATAATACCAAACCATATATGAGGTCTGTCCAGTAAAAGCCCAGAGGACAGAAAAAGTCCACCCATTGTTAATATAACAAGAACGGTTTGCACAACATTGATGTAACCTGAGAGCCACGGGGAGTGGACTGGAATGCGCATGTGTGGACAATGAAGACTTCACGTACTATTCAGTGGGGGTGCTAGATTCTGCTGAGTGAGCATGTGTACTGTGTGGCTGTCACATTCAAAATGACTGAGCGAGGAGAGCAACGAATCTGCATTAAATTTTACACGAAGCTTGAATATCCCTCTGCAGAAACTATGTGGATGATTCACAAGGCCGCAGCTATGGGTAACTGGTGATTGGCAGCTGCATGACAAGAACGCGCCAGCTCATGCATCACGTCTCACATAGAGGGTTTTTTTTTGATGAAACATCAAATCACCCAGGTGACTCAGCCCCCCTACAGCCCAGATATAGCACTCTGTGACTTCGGCTTTTTCCAAAACTAAAATCACCTCTGAAAGGGAAGAGATTTCAGGCCAATGATGAGATTCAGGAAAATACGATGGGGCAGCTGATGGCAATTGGGAGAACTGTGTGAGGTCCCAAGGTGCCTACTTTTAAGGGGACTGAGGAGTCATTGTACTATGTACAATGTTTCTTGTATCTTGTATCTTCTTCAATAAATGTCTCTAGTTGTCATAGTACATGGCTGGATACCTTCTGGACAGACCACGTACATGATGTTTTTTCCTATACATACATACATGTGATAAAGTTTAATTTATAAATTCGACACAGTAAGAGATTAAGAGTAGTGAATAATAAAACAACCTAAACAACATACTATAAGTTGTATGAATGTGCTCTCTCTCTCAGCAAAGTAGCACAAATTCCTTTTTCCTTTTTTACAGTTTCACAGAGAGAATATTTGTTCACATCGTGATCTTAGCAATCTCAGCACACATTTTTTCCTTTGCTTAATAAGTCCATAGCCTTCACCTTTTCACTTCAAGGAAGTACTTTGCAGCTTCTTGTTGGCACATCCAAACTGCTGGCATCACTGATCTTGCACTTTGGAGCCACTGTTGAGTAGAACAGCCACAGGCACTGTGACACTGGGACAGTTGATCTGATCATCGAGTCTAAGAGACCAATGGGCGGGAGTATGTGCAGTGTGGCTCTACTGGACAAGCGGATGATTCATGTACCAGGTGGGAGAGAGTGGAAAAGTGTGAGATTTCAACATGCTACTTAAAATGGCATGCAATTTAAAGCTTATGAATTGTTTATTTCTAGAATTTTCCAGTTAATATTTTCAGACCATGGTTGACTGTGGGTAACTGAAACTGCAGAAAGTGAAACCGTGGATAAAGGAGACTACTGCCCAGAGGCTGTTGCTACTTAGGGTACGGCTAGGGGTGCGTGTGTGTATGAGAGAGAGAGAGACAGAATGTGACTCAGTGGCCTGGTGATGGGTCTGTGACAGTGCACGTCTGTGTCCCCAGGCCCATGGAGAGACTGCCTGCAGGCCCTGGAGGATGGCCATGATACCAGCTCCATCTACCTGGTGAAGCCAGAGAATACCAACCGTCTCATGCAGGTGTGGTGCGACCAGCGACACGACCCTGGAGGCTGGACTGTCATCCAGAGGCGCCTGGACGGCTCTGTCAACTTCTTTAGGAACTGGGAGACATACAAGGTGAGGATCACAGGCCCCTCTGTGCTGCCCACAAAAAGACTGGCCCTCCTTGAGAGCCTGACTGACCAGTGAAAGAGCCACTCGGAGGGAAGATGTGTGCTGACCTGTCAGGGCCTGTGCCACCCCAAACCCTAAACATCTGAGGCAAGAAGGACACTGACAGGGCCAATTCTGCAAGCCCACCAGGGATGGCAAAGACCAGTAGCTCCTTCCCTGCCTGTCACTCACAACGTCTATAAGACAAGAGTCTGTAGTGCAGGCCACAAAGCCCACCAGACAGGGCAGGGATTTAGAAATGCTGGTATGCGGTGGCTCCTCACTCCAGCCTGGGTGTGGGGAGCAGCTTCCTCCCCGCCAGGGCTTCCTTGGGGAAAGACACATTTGCACAGCCCAGAAGGGCCAAGCCCAGAGGCTCCCAAGGGCCTGCCACAGCGGCCTGCAGGCTCTAATTCCAGAGCTCATTCTCTGGGATCCCAATTCCCAGGGGGTTGAATATTCATCCTCACAGTAGGACAGGCTGCCAGTGCTTGGCCTGCTGTAGCTCTGTCTCCCTCCTCCAGGCAAAGAGATGGTGCACAGGCAGCCAGAGCAGCTCAGTTTACGGGGTGCCCACCAGGCACCACCCAAGCCTCATGCACTGCCTGTTTCTGGGCCCCTTTGTCCAGGGCTGAGCATCTGACAGCCAGGGCCTGCTGGCTGAGGGCACTGCACGTCCCACTAATGCTCTCCTGCATTTTCCCCAGCAAGGGTTTGGGAACATTGACGGTGAGTACTGGCTGGGCCTGGAGAACATTTACTGGCTGACAAACCAAGGCAACTACAAACTGCTGGTGACCATGGAGGACTGGTCTGGCCGCAAGGTCTTCGCAGAGTACGCCAGCTTCCGCCTGGAGCCCGAGAGCGAGTATTACAAGCTGCGGCTGGGGCGCTACCATGGCAACGCGGGTGACTCCTTTACTTGGCACAACGGCAAGCAGTTCACCACCCTAGACAGAGACCACGATGTCTACACAGGTAGGACCAGTGGGGTCAAATCCAGGTAGAAGCCAGAGAAAAGGGGTCAGCCAAAGCCAGAGCCCCGGACTCCAGAGCCTAGGGACTGGAGGATCCCAGGGCCCTGCTGCAAGAACCCCCTGGCTGCCCCCAAAGGTCTTCTCCTCTGCGCCCACTGCCCGCAGATCCCCTTGGCAAAGATGGGTCAAAGTGACGCTTACAAAAAGGGCAAGGTAGAGAGGTACACAAGCTATACATTTGATGGCCAACCTGGGTGCGCTCACATCACTTCTCTGCCTGCGGCCCCGAGCATCAGAGCTACACATCCCCACAGACGCTGGGCCATGCTCCATGGAGTACAATGCTGGCCGCACGCCCTAGCAGTCATGTGCCCTTGGGCATCCTGCTTCGTCTCTCTGGGCCTCAGTCTCCACACGTGGCCATGAGGAACAGGGGTGAGACTGTTCTACGAACCCCTCGCCAGGCCTGCCTAGCAGCGCGGTTAGTGGACAGTGAGGAGGTGAGCTGAGCTGCTGTTCCCCGCAGGCACGTGGCGCAAGCTGGGCAGGGGCCTCGGCGGCAGATGGGAGGCTGGCGGTTTGACCAGGGCTCTCCCTGCTCCTCAAACCCAACGCTGCCGCTTGGTCCTTGCAGTCACGGCCCAGGGGAACCCGAGAAACATGCTGGGGAAACCTGGGCTGCTACAACGTGCCTGGGGCGGAGCCTCCCCTCAGCTTTCTGCCTCAGCCGGCCTGCTCCCTCCTCACCTCATTCCGAGGCCTCGGCAAGAGCAGGGCCACCAGCCCCACCAGGCCCCCAACCCACAAACTTGCCTGGGACAGCCCTTCCCCTGAGTGGTCGCCTGATTCCTAGGCCTGATCGGGAAACTCAGAGCAGCCCAAGCAGACAGCACCCCCCACCCCAACCTTCCTGGGGAGGGCAGCGCCCCTGCGCGCCACTCACACCTTGCCCACACCTTGCCCACACTTTCACTGCTGTTCCAAGCAGCCTGTCCTTGGCGGAAAAGTCCAGACTGATAGGATAGTGCCAAAAGTTTCATAAAAATATCTTTCTTTTATGAAATAAAAAAAAAATATTTGGCTGGAATACTGGCTAGGGAGGAAGAAAGGAGAATTTTCTCTTAAACACTTCCTTTGTCATTCTATAAAGACTCCTGATCCAGCTGTTTCAACTCTTTAAAAAAAAAGTTCCTAAAAAAACCCCTTCTGTCTTCTCCCCCGCGCGCCTCGGGTCATTGCCATTTTCTACTCAAACCCACGGTGTGCTGTCCTCCCCGGCACCTCCCCTGCACGGCGCCCTCAGCGAAGCGCTTAAATATGTGCCTTGACTCAACCCCCACAGCAGTCCTGTGCGGGTCCTGTGCGGGTCCTGTGCGGGAGGCAGTATGTTTATCCTCATTTTACACAGAGAATTTGATGGCTCAGCGAGGTTCAGTCACTTGCCCAAGGTCACACGGCTTGCTAGTCAGAAGGCTGCACCTCAAATGACAGGTCTGGGCAGGTCTGAAGCGCAGTCCACGTCTCAAGCATTCTTGCTCCAAAGGCCCCCCTCCCAGGGAGGGTCCTGCTAAAGGCCCCAAGCAAACAGTGGACATGCGGAAAACCATGTCCCCCCTAAGACCTTCTCATTCCCTTCTCTCCTACAGGAAACTGCGCCCACTACCAGAAGGGAGGCTGGTGGTACAACGCCTGCGCCCACTCCAACCTCAATGGGGTCTGGTACCGCGGAGGCCATTACCGGAGCCGCTACCAGGATGGAGTCTACTGGGCTGAGTTCCGCGGAGGCTCCTACTCGCTCAAGAAAGTGGTGATGATGATCCGGCCCAACCCCAACACCTTCCACTGAGCCCGCTCCCCCGCTGGCCTCTCATGGCCTTTGCCGGGGGCCTGCCCCTGCCGTGCTGGCCCCAGAACAAAAAGCAACTCCTTGCCACTTCGCCTGGGGGCCGGGGGGCTGGGATGCTGGATTCTGTTTTCCCAAGTCACTGCGGCAGATAATGGAACTGAATCGTACAGTGTTCTCTGTCCCTACTAGTTTTCCTCACACCAGGCAGCCCCTCATGTTTCCAGACAGGACTGCAGACCAGTCTTTCTTTAAATTAATTAAGTCCCTACAATAAAAACACAAGTTCAAAATACCTTCATAATATACATGTGTATGAGCCGACCTTGCACACTTATGTGTATACTACATATATATGCATTTAGATATATGGTACATATAATATATCTAGATACATATATAGGTTTGCCTTATATACCTAAACACACATATATTCAAGCTCTTACCAACAGCATTGCCCTTAGGAGAAAAGCATTTCATTACGTTGCATTACTTGAGTCTAAGAGCAGATCACAGACTGTAGAGCTCTGGTTCAAAGTTTAATCCCTGGCATCCGTGTGCCTGAATCCTTCCAGGAATGCTGCTTCTCTCTCTCTCACATAGGGGGTTCCAACATCCCCACTTAAGAACCCCTTTGGGCGCTGAACCAAATTTCAAAATCCCCCTCCACCTCCCTTTCTATACCCTCCTCCGTTCTCAGGACTTTCACCATCCGTCCATCCGTCCATCCGTCCATCCGTCCATCCACTTACTCATTGGTCCAACGCGGCTCCCTAAGTGCCTAGTGTGTGTGAGTCCTTGGCCGCCTACTACACTTCCGGGCACCTTCTTGCTCGTCTCTTCTCCGTGCCTACCGTCTCCTTTTTGCTGTCACACTGGCCTTTCTTTCTCGGCAAGACTCCTTAGCCTCCGAGGAGGAGACAGTCTGGGCTCCAGGTTTCTGGCCAGGAAAGGAAAGGCCAGGCCCAAAGCCAAACTACCAGCCACACAGATAATGTACCTGAAGTTTTGTATTTTCCAGTCACACTTTAGCCTACATGTCATTTTAACCTTCACAGAAATAATAACCTACCTTGCCCAGGAGATATTCAACGGAAGAGAAGTCACCATCCGACCACCGGGACCCCCAACTGGCTACAGACCAAAGGTCCCATGCTCTCAGGCCAACCAGAGTCCATATCTCACCCCCAAACTACACTTAGCCGGAGGATGCAGGTGCCACAAAAATGAGAACTGGCCACTTCTCGTGAGTTACTGAATAACGAGGGGCCACCGGCCCCCTTGTTCACTGCACTACAGCAAGGTAGCTTCCCAAGTCCTACGGGCTACGAAGTGTCAGACTCAATACTACCGGAACTGCTGTCAAGCAGGGAGCCAGAGATGAGTCAAGGGGAGACGCTCCCAGTGGGCAAGTGGGTCGGGGTGTGCGAGATGTTGGAACATTTGTCCATGTCTGGGTGTGTGCCTATTACCTCAGCATTCTCACAAAGTGTACCATGTAGCATGTTTTGTGTATATAAAAGGGAGGGTTGTTTTTTTTTTTAATATATTCCCAGATTATCCTTGTAATGGCACAAATCTGCAATAAAAGCCATCAGTGCTATTTGGAAGTATCTACACTGCGTGTTATTGTTTCACAATGCCTTCCTGGGATGACCTCCTATATCAGAGCCTCTTCCAGTGAAACCAGGAAGAGATTTAGCACCAGGGACATACACCAAGGGCATTTAAGTCACACTCTCCCCGTCTCTGGTTTCCACTTACACGCCAGGAGGCCCATGACCGTATCTCAGGCTGAGCTGGTCCTCCGGAGCTCCACCTCCTCCTGTTCTGGGAGTGGTCTGGACATCCAGGCCACGCCTCATAAGCAGCATGACCAACACCAAAACCCCTTCCTCCAGGTCTGCTCCCACTTCACCAAATGGCACTATCTACTCAATTGTTCAGGTCAAAAATAAGGACCTCTCTCCCCCCTCACCAAGACTGGCCCATCCCTCCACTCCGGCCCTCTCCTCTGCCTCAGTGTAAACACTCGTCTCTCCTTCTGCCTGGCTTTCATCCAGACTCCTGAGGCCCCTATCCCCGTCCTAGAGCAGGTGCAAAACCATCCCTGCAGGGGTGGCCCCGGACAGGCCCTACAGCACTGGCGCCTGTGAAAGGAGTGCAGAGAAAATACCCTAGGGCACAGGGAATGGGCTGTTCCTCCGCCACCACAGGGAGGGTGGGTGTTCCCCTCGCCCTAGGTCACATAAGAGGGACTTCAAGGGCCCACTCCAAGAGGCTAGCGTGGGCAAGCATGAGCACTACCGTCTGACTCCTGCCTCAAGTCTACGGGCCTCAGGCAGAGAGAGCACTGGAAGCGAAGAGCTGGCCCACCGGCGGGGGCAGGGGAGGCGAGGACTCTGGTCTCCTAGGAACCAGAGGGCAGCCTGGATTGGCGGGTGGGTGGGGGGGGGATGGATGTTACAGGAGGCCAGGAGCCAATCAAGGAGTCATAAGTGGTCAGCTGGAAGAGAAGCGTTACCCCCTCAGGGCGGCTGAGTCAGTGGTGCCCAGGAGGGAAAGTCTGAAGCAGCAGCAGCAGCAACGAGGGAGAAAAGACAGCAAAGAGGGAAAAACACAGCATGGGTACAAAGCTCTGGACAACGACCCAACTGGCTACAGAGGGTGGCCCCTTACCCTCACTTCTCCCTAACTCAAGGGTCACGCCACTAGGCCAGCAAGTGGGGGAGGCAGGGCTGCGGGACCCAATGAAGACGCTGCCCCGTGCCCGCCCCAGCCGAGGCCTCCCAGTCTGGTCCGGCTTTGGGAATCCAATCTTCTGGTCGTGACACCAGGCTATCGGGGATGACGGGATTGTTAGGGCGTGACTGTCAGGTTGTACACTCTGCGCAGGCAGGAGGCAACGACTGGCTTTTTCATGCCTAAGAGCAGGGGGATGCAGGGGCCTGCTACGTCTTCAGCATTGATTGGGGATAAAACTAGTAGGCTCGAGAGGACACCGGGGGAAAAATGAAGTTGGTTTCTTCTTACACCTTACTGAGTCCAGCTCATTTAATAAGTTGGTTACATAAGGCCATGAGGTATCTCCCCGAACCCATGAGCAAGGATACAACTGGGCCTCCCCAGGGCCGGGAAGCAGACACTGTCTGGAAGGCCTTCAAGAGGCAAGGCAACAGCTTCTCCTCCTCTCCCCTTCCCTTTCCTCTTCCTTGCTTGCAGAGTCTCTCTCTCTGTTTCCCACTGTGCGCCCATCTGCCTTTCCCAGCACGGAATTCCTGAGCTCACATGTCCTCCTGGTCAGAGTGCCAGCAAAGGCTTACAAGCACCTCTCCACTCCAACGCCAACTCCCGGCCAGAGAATCTGACTGCCCCTCAGGGTGGGTGTCCTCCTCAGTCCTATCAGCCCTGCCTCAGCACAGAGTGGGCGGAATGAACACGGCTGCTGGAGTTCAATGCTGTGGGAAAGGTGGGGGAGTTCCCAGGTTCCCAGAAAAGGAGGGTCACGTGTTGGGTCTATATCCAAAAAGTGTCTAGACTATACTCCAGCTCTTATTGGTCCCCATCCTCTCCAGACACCATATTTTGCCAGCTAGATGGATTTCATCCCGCTACTGGTCAGATCGTGCCCTCATCCCCAGCCCCTCCACTGCTGACCCCGGCCCTCATCACGAAGCACATCCAGCCCTTCTAAACTAAACTGGCCGTGCCCAGATGGGGCTCTCCCTGTCCTTCCTGGGTATACTGAGTTTCTCAGTTGTCTCTGTGGATTAGTGTCAAGGTCTCCGCTGAGGGGTCTTCCTGGCAGCAAGCACTCTGCTCTGGATAATATTCATAGCATCTACCATTTATGGCGTGCCCTCTGTGTCTCTTTAAGCTCTCACGACAACCCTATGAGGTGGGTCTATAATTACCCTCCTCTCAACACAACAGAAATTGAGGCTCAGCGGTATAACAAGTGACTTGACCAAGACCATGCTGTCTGCGACACTCAGGATTTGAGCTCCTGCCTCTGCAGCATTAGATTGCTCTCCCCAAAGATCAACTTGAACAGCTAAGGCTCCCCTGTCACCCATTATCACTCCCCAACATGTCTAAGAATCATGGCAGCATGGAGCCTCCTGCCCACGGGAGTGGGTACATGAGGTAGCTGGCCAGCCTGTCTGTGCAGAAGCAGTTGGATGGACAGTAATCCCCAGGTATCAGAAAGCCAGTTCGGCGCTATTTGCCTAATTTGTTTCAGAGCAGTGGGCAGGGCACCGGATAATAGAGGGCAATGACAGAGGCCATCGCACAGCTTCTCGGGGCTCCTGATCCTTTGCCAGGACAAAAGCCCTTGGGCCCTGCCTTCCTCCCTCTAACAGGACAAGAGAGCCACTCATCTTACAACCTGCAGACCCAGTCCCACCCTTTGGCACTCGCAGTTGTCCCACCTGTGGCTGGTCGGGCTGTCACCTCGTGTACCAGTTCTGTCTGGTGCGAGCCCTGGTCCGCCTGCTCTGGTGACTGGGCCCCTGATGTGGTGGCTCATCTCCCACCTCCATGACTTCAGGCCTGGGGGCTGGCTTACCTCTCAGGTCCCAGAGTCAGGCCTGGACCAGCCCCAGCCTGGTATTTGCTACTTGTGGACACAATGCCTTAATACCAGCTATCACCAAGACATTCAAGTGCCCCATCTCTCCTGACCTGGCGCATCCCGGGCTAGCTCAGCCCACACATGGGAACCCAGACAGAGATAATCCCGCCCACCTGTGCAGCCTTCCCAAAGCACATCCACGCTCAGCACCTCGGGCGTGGGCAGGCCATCCAGCTGTTCCCTCCCCTGCTGGTCCAGGGTCATGCTACATCTGACTCCACGGGTTGGCCAAGGCGTGCTCCCTTCGCCCCTCCTTCAGCACATGTGCCCTCCTGAAGCTGAGGGACATCTCACAACAGAAGAAGAGAACTCCTCGCCCTGACTGGTGCGACTCAGTGGGTTGGGCATCATCCTGCAAACCAAAAGGTTGCCGGTCTAATTCCCAGTCAGTGCACATGCCTGGGTTGCAGGCCAGGCCCCTGGTTGGGGGCGTCTGAGAGGCAGCCAATTGATGTTTCTCTTCCTCTCCTTCTCCCCCCCTTCCCCTCTCCCTAAAATTAAATAAATAAATAAATTTTAAAGAAGAAGGGGTGGGGGGAGGAGAGCTCCTTGGGCAAGGACGGACAGGCCACGTTTGCCCTGACCCTTAACAGAGCTGGGAGTGGCCCAGAGCCCGGGAGGGCAGCTAGTGTAGAGCGGACGGAATCAGAATTCCCTTCTGAGGCTCTGTGCTGACAGAAGCCAACGGCCCAGTCATCGCAAATTGGGGAGAAAATTAGAGGAAGCGCTTGGCCTCCTGGGAGCCCAGAATGCTGACCGAACCCCAGGTGAGCCTGCGCGGCGGGTGAGTTCCTGTCGGCCTCCTCGCAGTGGCAACCGACAGCCAGGCAGCCTCTCCTCACTGGTCAGGGCAGCACGGGGTTGTGCCGGGGCACAGGGAGAGGGGTTACGGCAGCTATTCAGGGCGCAGAAGCCAGAGCAGAGGGTGGCTGAGCAGGCCGGGGGGAGGCCTGAAGGCCTGGCGGCCTAACCCCAGAAGGGCCCGGGAAACATGTGTTTGGAGTCAAAAAGCAGCACCTCTTCCAAGCACACAAAGAACTGGTGGGGAGAGAAACGTGTGTTCAAACAAGACGTCCTCTTTCACCTGGCATTTTATCATAAATAATAGTGGTTGGTGATGTCCAGTGTTCATCAGAGTGTGAAAAGCAGGCTCGCTCGCGCTGTGTCGCTGTAAACAGCACTGTGACCCGGGCAGAGGGCGCTCTGGCAGCAGCCCCGGTGGCTCCCCCTCCAGCATTCACGGTTTCAGAAACGCTCTGACAGGTGCATGAGGGTCCCCATGGAAGGGTGCTCCCCACCGCACAATCTGTCCAAAGGACAAGGAGAAGCAGCCGGATCGCCCGTCAGCTGGGGCATGGCTAAACGAAGGGGCGTACATCCGGGTACTACCCAACAAGTCACCAAGCATCGGGCGCCCCAGAGCCATCGGCAGGAATGAGGGTCTGTATTTGCTGCCACTAAGTATAGATGACACTGTATGTGAACAAAAAGACACAAAACAGGACCTATAAAATGTCCCCATTTTGGTTAAAAAGCATCGTATTCTTCTCACACCCCTGTGCATGTATATTCATGTAAGTGGATTAAGAGGTCTGGAAAAATACACGCCAACTCCTAACAGTGGTTGCCTCTGAGTAACAGGAGAGCAAGAAGGGGATTTTCGCTTTTAACTTTATAGATTTCTTTCTAGTGTGAATGAGCTTTACACCGAACAACGCTGCCTTTCTAACTTAGTAAGCTTCTCAGAGAGCAAGTGGGTGCTGAATCCACTCCCGAGCAGAGCCTTTCCAGGTGGCCCCGTCTCCCCCGAGTGGGCGTTCCCAGGCCCCTGCAGGTCGGGCACCACACGCTTTGAAGGCCAACATGCCCTTGACTAGGGACTGCAGCCTTCCAGAGGACAACTTTCAGGCCCTTCTCAGGCGCCTTTCTTCCTCAGAGAGTTGCAAGAATTCGTCACTTCTCAAAGTGCAACCACACCCTCTGTCCTACGGGGTTTTCTGCCCTCAAAAGTAGTGTCTCAGAGGGACCAAGAGCTTCCTGCTGCCCTAGGGGTCAATCTTACTGCCTTTATGTGTTAAGTTTTACACCAGATTTTGCCGCAGTACAGATGGGGCAACAGAGTAACAAATGCGGGGAAGTGGTGCGTATTGTGCTCGTGCGAGGTACTAGCTATCCTGTGGTATCACAGATGACCCCAGCTTGAGCAGCTTCCAACAAGAAACAGTGGTTATTTTGTAGTTTCCGTGGGTCAGGAATTTGCATGCATCTTAGCTAGATGTCTCTGGTTCAAGGTGTCTCAAGTGATGTGGTTAAGCTATTGCACGGGGCCTGCCATCTGATCCGAAGGCTCCACAGGTAGGGTCTGCTTCTCAGCTCGCTCACGGGGTTGTTGGTCTTACTCAGTCCCTGGCCACATGGGGCTCTTCACAGGACTGCCTAGTGCTTTGAGGCTGGACTCCCCCAGGTTGTGGGGTCCCAGAGAGAGCAAGCATCCAACAGAGAAGGCACAGTTTTTTTATAACACAATATCGAAGGTGATGTCCCATTACTTCTGTCATTTTATCTGTTGGCAGCAAGTCAATATGTTCTGCCCACACTCAAGGGAAAGGGATTATACAAGGACATAAGTACCAGGGGCCAGGGACCTTCAAGGGCCATCTTACAAGCTACCTGCCACACAAAATCTTTCAGATTTTCAAGGCACTGTCTTAACTCTCCCTCTCGGAAACAGGGCAAGGAAGTGTCCCAACGGCCCCAGGTTAGTCACGAGGATGGAGAAGCTCACCAGCTCTTCCTCCGCCCCAGCTCTTTTCCTCTTTAGGGCGCGCTGACCCTGGTGGAGCCCCTGGTCTCCCTTCTCAAGCCTGGGTTCCACACAGGAGAGTCCCTAGAGACGTTCCCCTTCTCAGCCCACTCTTCCTGGTGTCCCCGTAGGGGAAAGACCTGTTGGAGGGAACATCTGGCAGAGCCCAAGGTTAGTGGCTGGGCACTGGGGTCAGGCCTGGGTTTGAGCACGAGTCTCCTTTAGTTTCTGCAGCTGTAAAATAACTAAAAAAAAACCAGTGTCTTCCTCGAAGAAGGAGTGTTGGGAGACGCAAAGGAGCTCAGGAGAGGAGCGCTCGGCTTTCACGTAGTGAAGGAAGGAACGTGAGCTGCTGCCATTATTATTATTATTATGGTTAGTTTCTAATTAGAAATCCAAAGGCTAAAAGGCCAAAGGGAGCAGTCTTTCTGATGAGTATACTGATTCCTTCCAGGAAAACACACTTTCTTTTGCACAAAAAGGGCTTATGCTCTCACCTCCTTCTGGGGGATCAGGCAACACTTCCTGACCCAGAGGAAAGCTGACTGCAAGTCCTCCCTGTGCCTCAGAAGGGACAGATGTGACAAGGTGCTCAGCTCTGGGCAGCAAAGCATGCAGGAAACAAACCCTTCCCCACTGTGTTTTCCTCCCACACTGTTTCTCTCCATGGAGACAGAGATACTCAATGAAGGATGCACAAGTTAAGGCTGGGTGGGACCCCAGCCAGAGCATGAGGTCTTGAGTTAAACTTGGTCTCCGCCTGGCATATGACATCGGGCAAGTCGTAAGTCAACTTGTGGGGTGTTTTTTTTTTATTCACAAAAATGAGGATTTCAGTAACATCCACTGGCTTGTTTTAAAAAATTGAGCAAGACTGTGAAATCCCAGTTTCAGAAGCAAGACAGAAAAATGTAGATTTTAAATTAATAAATCCTGAGACTGCAGGAATAAAGGCAAAGTTCTCTTCTGGAAGGGAGAAACGTAAGATAACATACAGTTGACCACTGTACAGAATAATGGAAAAGGTTCCTTTCATTTGGGCGGGGGTGGGGGTAGGCCTTCGTGATGATTCTGTTGACTGAGAAGCCATGTTTGAGATGAGTCAGAGGGCAGTTTTTCCCTGCTTGCTGGACCCCAGAAGAGGAGGATGCCCCATTTTGGAGAAGGAGAAACTTCATCAAAGCTTCTCCTAGGCTAGGGGAGGGCGGGCGACAGGCTGGCCCCTGCAGCGTGCGGCCATCGTGCCAAGAGAAGAAGAGGGCATGGTCTGTGGGCTCCAGAGCAGGCTCTGCAGAGTACGGGCTTCAGCTTTTCTTTGTGGCACTGACATCCCCTCACCCATCCCAAGGCTGCACTTCCCCAGCTAAGAAAGGAAGGAGGAGTCTGGCTCCACACAGGTCCAGCCCGAGAGGCAGGAGATGACTGGAGGGAGGGACCAGAGGTCTGGGGCCAGGCAGCTGGCTGAGGCACCACGCAGTAACTAGGATGGATCTGTGGAACAAATGAGTATTCCTTGGGGATCCTTGGAAACACGTGGAGCGGGGAACTGAGGGCGGGGAAAGGCTGGATTTATTGCATGTGGAATGGAATTTTTTTCAGCTGGGTATTAAAGGAAAGGATTATCCTTAATGCTGGCAAACTTGGGGGCGGCTGGATGATATCGTGCTAACCTTGACTTGGAAGCCATTGGACTTGGTCTTGGGTACTTGCAGCCCCCACCAAAGGGACAACAGCCACCCTGACCCGCGTTCTGGAAAGCGGAAGTGCTGGCGTCACCCATCAGCTCAACCCTCTGGCCTTCTGGAGGCAGACCCAGAGCACCTGGGCTTGCCCTTCCATCTCTGCTTTCAGGGGCCGCCGCTCAAATGCACTCATCGATTCTTAAAGCCGAAGTACCCGGAAATGCCGTGTGTCTCCATCAGGTATAAGGGACCTGCTCGCTGACAGCTGTTTTATGTCTTTCCAAGGCTTTGCTCTAAAATGAACTGTTTTTAAAGGGCTTCCCTTCCCCCGCTAGCCATTTCTGAAATGCAGTGATACACCACAGGCCTCTGCATGATCCCCCACCTGGTCTTCCCTCCTGCAGCCTGACCTCCTCGAAGCCATTCATTGCAAAGTGGCTTGTTTAAATGCAGATCCAGTCGGGTCATACCCTTGCTCCGTGGGTCTCGACTGCCCTTGCGGGGTCGGGGGCGGCCAGAGCCTGAGCTCCCCACTCTGAGTGTCAGGCCCCAGGTGGTCTTACCCCTTCCTTCCATCCCGGCTGCTTCCCTTGACACTCCCCTCGCTCTACTCTCCAGCTGGTTTTTCCAACAAGCATGTTTTTCCCCACTTGAGGGTTCGTGCACAAGCTGCTGACTCTGTCTGGCATGCTGACCTCCCGCCCTTTGCCCCTTGCCCCACGTCTTTGTCCTTTAGGGTTTCCCTCCAGAACACCTTCCCTGGTCCCTGAGACCGGTCGGGTCACCTTTTATTCACTCCTGTGCCTTTCCTTTCATAGTGCTCAGGTCACTTTTGGTTTCTTGTTCACTGCCTGTGATCGGACCTGGGATGTGAGTTCCACCAGAGCAAAAATGGTGTCTGGGGGTTCACCACCAGATGATGACCAGCTGTGAAGACTCCCCCACCTGTCGAGGGGTTCGGAGTGGGAGCCCCTCACTCCCCCTCTTGTTCTGAGGGCTTTGAGGCATCCGTGTGAACGCTTTTTTGTGACCAATGACACTTCTTTATTAAAGTCCTTTTAGAAATCCAGCAGTGTAGGTCTGTTTATTTTATACTCAGAAATGACTTCCCTTTATTTTAAACTTCAGAGTTCATCTTTGAAAGGAAGGGTTTGCTTATTTGAAGAAATAGCTTAGGTTCTAGAAATTTACTTCACATATTAGAAGTCTGAGTAAATTTACCAAGAATGTCTAAATGTTCTCTTACTATTCAGAACTGTCAGAATGCCTAATTTTTGTTCCTTGACAGATCACAATTTTCCATACTGCCTATAGTTACTTTTAGAATCAGCTCTAAACCTTTTAAAATCCATTACATTCCTAATTTTATTTAGCTATTTCCTGGAGGGAATTATAGGTAGTGAAAACCGAACACTCTCTAAGTCAATAAAGCTATTTAGAAATAAATGGGGTAGCCATTCTTCACAGCTCTTTGCCTGCTTTTGTTATCATTTCAATCTGCACTAGGCATTTACAAGTTTCCATCAGATAAAATTAAGCTGCAAATAACCAAAGTGACTATTTTTTCACCACCATTTTTACACTTTGAAGTAATTGAAGAGAAGGTTTTTGATACAAAGAGTCTTATGTTTAAAATATAGTTTTCCACTCAGTGTTTTTTAAATTATATTTCAAGAGAAACTCAATGCACCAAAGCTTTCCATGCACAAAATTCGCCCTGAAAGGACCTGGAAACACAAAGAGACACACCTGTGAAGAGTCCAGGACACCCGTTAGCACAGAAGAGAGCACAGAAGTTTAGAAGAATCATCACAAAGTAAACCCCACCCTTGCTACTGGGGGCGAACGACTGCTGAGGCACCATTCAGTGTCTCACTCAAGCAATGGAGCTCACGAAGCAGCTGGAAATACCAGGGACTGACCTCAAGTTGCTCCCAAAGAATAACTCCCTCTCCCCCAGGGAAAGTCCTACAATGAGGACTTTGCCAGGGGGAATAAGTGGTTTCAAACATTTTTTTTTTCCTATATTGTACTTTCCAGGAATTATGTAACAATTCCCCTTTCGATAAACAAATTTATCCCTGGGGCAGGTTGGGTTTTCAAGAGGAATACAGTGCTGAAACCACAGCCTAGGTGGGGGCAGCATCTGCCCAGGGTGATCGGATGTGCAGGGAGGGCCCTGAGCTGCCCTCGGGGTGGCTGGCTCCACTGAGACTCAGAATGGGGCTCTGCTTCATTCTTTTTAATGAAACGATGGCAGCTACAGCTCCTGTCCCTGTCAGGAGCCGTTCTGATGTGTGCATGAGAAACGCAGTCCAGCTGGTCTGAGGGGACAGGGAAATCATTGTGAGGCTGAAGGGATAGCAGAGGACAATTCAGCTGGGCTGGCTGAAAGGCAGAAGCAAGGGGGCCCTGCAGGAGAGCTAGGCCTACTCGGAGCCTCTCGGGAAGCACCTGCCAGGAAGAGGCAGCTGAGATGAGGTGGTCAGGGACCAGGAGGGCTGAATCTGCCCCGATACTCAGTGGCAACGGGCCTCAGGGCCAGCACAGGCTACGTGTCCACTGCAAGTCTAACAGGAGCTTTTGTGGTGATGCACAAAAGGCCTCTGGCCAGTGGCCTGAGAACAAGACTTATCTGTAGCGGTGGGGGTGGGGGGGCTAGGGTATATATGCTTGGTCAGATGACAAGGGACACGGGTCACAACGGGGAGACAGAACTGGTCCAGTTTGCCCTTGGCTAAGACCCATGGGCTAATGCCCTCGAACACCCAAGACAGCATTGGCTTTGTGGTCCAAGAGTCACAGTCCTTCCCACTCCATACACTGCCTGATGGAGGCCAGCCACAAGTCATGAACGGCAGAGGACATACAGGTGGCAACTGCAAGGGAGGAGGAGTAGGGAAACAATGACTTAGACACTAGAGGTGGGGAGTCAGGAAAAGGTAGAGTCCAAAGCTTAGGGCTCCAAGCCAGACCATCCGGGCTGAGTCCTGGCTCTGCTACTTTCTAGTTACATGACGCTAGGCAACCTCTCAGCACCTGCTTATTCACTAGACTACTGTGCGTATTCACTGCAATAATGCATTAAAGTGCCTAGCAAAGTGACACGCACAGAGAAAGCAAACGGTACATGGCAGCTCTCGTGATCGATCATTTCTATGAGGGAGAAGAGGCCACCCTTCACGATCCTGGAGCACCTGCTAATGGAACCAGCAGGCTGTATTAGGTTGCTCTCATCCTAATACCATCAATCTCATCCCTCAATTGATTAGTCTCTGGCAAAGTGGGAATGGGCCTGGGACCCATTCCTATCAACACGTCCCCCCGTCTGTGGGTCTGAGAAGGGGATTTGCCAGTCACCAGTCCACAGAGTGGAGAGACACTGCAGTTTACAGCCAATCATAAGATGCAACGAGAAAAGAATGAGAAAACATGAAAAATGAATGCATAGGATAGTATTCAATCCAATAATAGGGCTTAAGATTAAACAAATATGAGGGTTTTACTTGCCTAGTAAAAGGCAAGGTCTCTCATATTGGGTCCAACTAATTCTGTTTTCAAGGATCACTCATAACACAAACATAATGTCACAACGCTTTGTTACAATCAATTGAAAGACGCATCTCAACTTCAGGGGTGTTAAAATGTGGAGAGAAAAAGCACAGGCGAGGCTGGTGGGATACGGTGAATCAGAAAGCAGAAAGACAACGTCACCGATAAACAAACACAAAGTCTAATTCTCTAGAAAGACCAACTGACATACCTTTGGCAAAGCAAATTAAAGAAAGAAAAGAAAAATACAAAGTGTTAGAAATACAAAGCAAATATGTCCATATTTAGTTTAAAATTTATGAGAATATCATATAAAACTCTATGGTAAAAAATTATTAAATGAGAGAAAAAATCTATACGAATCATTTTTAAAACTTGGTTCAAACAGACAATTTTCTACTAAAAATAAATTTTCTAAATTGGTTTAAGAGACTTAGAAAATCCAAATAAACTATGTTCATGGAAGAAATTTAAAAGCTGTCAAAAATGTATCTCAACAAATTGCACTACATTCCTGAAAATATTAGAGGTCACTTCTATAAGACCTTAATTTCCCTTGCTATGAATACTATTTTAGATAATAAAAAGATAGAAATATTTTTTCATAAAATTAGCATAACCCTGAAACCAAACTTCAAGAAGCATTTTTCACCTTGCAAGTTGGCAAAGATTTAAAAAAGAGGAAAAGAAAAAAAAGCACATGAAAATCCAAAGTATTTGTGCAAGTGGGAGAAATAGGTAACATCATCCCCTTCCAATAAAAGTATAAGCTGTTACCACCTCTACAGAGAGTATTTTAAAAGTGTACATGAAAAGGTATAATATTTTGAACCAATAATGCAATTCTAGGAATTTATCGTATGGTAATAATCATAACTATGTGCAGGAAGTTTTTGCAACAAGGATGTTCACTGCAAAATTTGAATAGCAAAAATACAGAAACAACTTAAATGTCAATATTAGAGAGCAGATTCAAGTTTGATGGGATTGGGTCATAGTATAGAAATGTAGGTAATAACGCTAAATGTCCACAATAGAATAAACACATACACTTTAAATGCACCCAAATGAATGAAAAGATATGAAGCAAAATAGGATTATCTCTAGGTGGGATAATGAATTATATTAACTTTATTTCCCTTCCTAATTCTTTACAGTAAATATGTATTATTTTCTAATCAGAAGAATCAATAATCGTTAAAATTTTGTTGGTACAAATCTTCAGGAATATAATGCCCAGAGAACCAGAAGAGAGGGGTTTGGGTCTGAGTTCCCTTAGTTTGGGAGAATGTGGATGAACAAATAAGAGTCTTGTGACCCTTCTGGGCTACAGGTTGGGAGGCTTGGGATTCACAGGTCCCTCGCGTAAGAAGCAGAATATCCCCTGTTTCAAGGCCCTCGTCAAGGCTCCGGTCCTTGGAAAGTATCGACAGCTTGCTTCAGTCCCAGGAGCCAACCGATTAATTACCTCTTTATCCTTGGCCCATGCTGCCTCCTGGGAATTTCTCAACTAGAAACTATAAAAACACCTTATTTGGCACTGAACAAGTTTCTTAAAAAATAATGTCAATTCAGACTCCTACCTAGATAGGGAATGCTGGGAACCATCTTCAGGCTTCGGATATATTCCCGAGTCCGCTTGTAATTATCTTCTTTAGACATCAGGTAGTCCAATTTTTCAAAGGTGGTCTTGTCTTTTCGATTCAAAAGCTGAGGTGAGAAGAATACATGGAGTATGAGGAAGAAGACAAATAAATAGAGAAGCTAAAGAGAAAGGATAACGGTGGGCAAACGCTAAAGGGAAACATCCAAACAGTGTGTCTGCGGTGTGCCAAATCCTGAGTGCCACTAAAGGACTGAAGAGGTAGTTTCATGCAGAAATGGACGTTTCATGGCCTCGGGGTGTCATTTTTCACAGAATCCCACATTCGGAAGATGTCCTCTGAAGTGACCTAGTCCACTGTTCTAAATGATGCCGGAGTCCCCTGCATCGCACCTGCCTCCGTGATGTGTGGGCCCCACATCGGCAAGGAGCTCAGAGGGTAAAGCAAACCGCGCAGTGTCCGAGGCTAACCCACGGCAACGCCAGCCTCTTTACTGAGCCTGCAGCTGCTCGTGTGCCCCTCAGCACCTCTGCCACTGTGGGAGGCCGCAGGCCATGTCACTCCACTCGCCTGTGTGTGCCGTGCACGTAGCCAGGCCGCCTCTCCAATCTACGCTGCCCCTCCCGATTCCTGATTATGGTATTTTAATCAAAAGAAGCCAGGCCGCTTATCCGTATGCAGTCACCTAAGGGGTGACTTAGTTAAGAAAATACAAAGGGAGCAGGTATCCACAGCCCAGAGATTAAAGAAGCAAGATCCTTGATGACTGAGATTTCTGGTATGTAAAGGACAGGTCCATGTGCATAGAAGGCTTTTTTGGAAGGAAGAAACAAAAACCTGAATGTCGTGGTCATCCTGCACATCCCAGATCAAAGCCGAGTGCCAGGAAATGGCAGTAGGTCTTCTGGAATAAAATGGCTTTGAGGAGAGGAGTCTAGGCTGGGAGAACAGGCTTAACAAGAGCATTTGGAGGAGGGCCACTCGGGAGAGGACTGGCTTTGGCTCAGCACATGGCTCCCCTCCAGGGGAGCCTCCAGAACCCAGTGCCTCTGGGGTTTTAGATCAATGGCTGAGCCCAGGAGTGTAAATGGAGCGGGACCTTAGTCCTGGAGCATCCTTGGCCCGGGCTGGTGTTCAGACCCCGACGGTCTGTGCAAGGACCTGGACCAGCAGAGCTGCCACATTCGTCAGCCTGAGGTCAGCCAGTGTTCAACAGCCCCATCAAACAGCAGAGAAGTGGAACAGCACCAGGGGAAGCAGGTTTTTTGAACTGAAGTAACCCCTAGAGGCGATCCCAGACGTGAGCCGGTCTGCATCAGGAAGCCTGGTGCCTCAGGGGGCCTGGGTTGCCATGGGCGGGCCCTGCCCAGTTCCTTGATCCTCGGCCTCTGGAGCCACAGGGGGTTCAGCTGTGTGACAGCCCAGCTGAGCTGTGACAGTTTAAGGACTTTGGGCAGGAAGGGGAAAAGAATAAGCTAAAGGGAAGGTCCCAGCGCTGAAGAAGTTGGAAAGTAAATAGCAAGCTTTTTTTTCCTATTGAGAAATTCAGGACATACCAGGGTGGGGATGCTGCGCAGATGCTAGGGACGGCGGCTGCTGAGCTGCTTGCTAATTTGAGGCTGTTATTCATCACATTAACAAATGGACGGGAAATAACACCATCCCCCATTTGCTATTTGTAAAGCACCACAATACAACTCATCTGACCATTACGAAGCCCAGTGACAAAAATTGAGCCAAGATTATTGCCTCTGTGTTTCAGGTTCAAAACCGCTTGTCTGAGTATCCTTGGGGAACTCAATTCCCAGAGGACAGAGATGTCTATTACAGCAACATGGTAAGTAAACAGAGACCAAGAACCCAGACAAATAAAAAGTAAATTATGGGTGAGGGAAGTGTCAAAGAAAGCCAAATAGAGAAAGGCATTTGAAATGAACATTTAAGGGTGAGAAATTCACTAAATGAACACTATATACCCAGATCAGAACAAGATACTCTAGTTATGAACTGCCCCACTGTAAAGTTGAGCAGGTCCCTCAAACCCTTGACTGGGAGGTCATCTCTTTATCAATGCAACATAGAACCCCACCGAATTCTTTGGCAATCACCCATGTTCATCGGGCAGCCACACAAATCCCTGTGTTATCCTCATGCTCTCTGTGGCTGGCCCACGCTGGTGCCCAAGGCTCACACCACTGGCTCTCTGGACCCAACTGGGAAATTGCCCATGTCCCCTTCCACTTTCAGCCGATCTGTCCAGCTTGTCAAGTGCCTCTAAGCATGGCACCACATCATCTGTGTCCTGACACAGATATTACCTGGCCAATGTAAGGTTAGAGCTCTGGGGGTATGTCCCTGAAAATCGTTCTGCAGACTGGACCTCATATGAATAACTGGGGTTCTTTGGCAGAGTGGGACAACCAAAGGTAGTCACATTTGCATGCTTCCTAAATTGAAAATCAAGGTCTTCCAGCTCACACCTCCCTCTATGAACCTTGCCTCTAAACACATACTCCCTACCAACCCCCATGCACACACTCACACACACATTCAGAAGGGCTGGATCTGGTTAACTCCACTCATCTGCTCCATTCTGTGCCCACGAATGAAATTCAGGGTCACATCAGATTTTTCAATAATAATACATAGGAAGATAGATGACATAAAAACTCAGAACACCTATTTCCCAATCATGTATTTGAAAACTACTTAAGAACTTCCTCTAGTAAAACAAAGGAATAAACCAACACAGGGAGATACGGGATAGAGGAAACAGAGGATCCAATCCAGAAGCAGTAAGGGGAGTTTCTGGGAGGACAGATGAACAGCAGGCCTTGAGTGACTGGTCCGCATCCCAGGAGAGAAAAAGAAGGCACCACAGAAAACCTGACGGGACTACACATTTGTTGGAAAGAGATATATTTATTATATATATAATTTAAAAATAAATTAAGTTAAATAATTTAAGAGCTTATATATAATATAAAATCTAGTAAATATTATACAATATTTAAAATATAATATTAAAATGTGCAATATTATAAAATAATATAGTGTATAATATATAAAATATTTTTTATACATATGTACATGCACACACAGTTGACCCTTGGACAATGCAGGTTTGAGCTTCACAGGTCAATGAAACTGTGTGGGTCAATTTTTTAAAATGTGTGTATAAGTCAACCTGCACGAGTCAAACCTGTGTTGTCCCAGAGTCAGCTGTGTATGTGGGTACATGTGCATGTAATACCTGGTAGATAGAAGATATCTAGAGTAAAAAATTTTTTTTGTTTTATCATCATTCTATTTTCTTTATTAAAGTATATTGTGTTGATTATGCTATTATAGTTGTTTCAATTTCTCACCCTTGCCCTGCTCCGCCCAGTACCCCGCTCCCTCCAGCAATCCCCCGCTTAATTCCTGTCCCTGGGTCATGAGTGTAAGTTCTTTGGCTACTCCATTTCCTATACTATTCCTAACTTCCCCCTGTCTATTTTGTTCCTATCAATTATGTTTCTTACTCCCGATACTATTTCCCCTTCCCTCTCCCAGCTGATAACCCCCCCAAATGATCTCCGTTTCTGTGATTCTGTCCCTGTTCTGGTCGTTTGCTTAGTTTGTTTTTGTTTTTTAGATTTAGCTGTTGATAGTTGTGAGTTTGTTGTCATTTTATTGCTCTTGGTTTGATATTCTTCTTTTTCTTCTTAAATAAGTCCCTTTAACATTTCATGTAATAATGGCTTGACGATGATGAATTCCTTTAGCTTTACCTTTTCTAGGAGAGAGTCTCCAACAAGTTGGACCCAAAGAGGACCACACCAAGACACATCATAATTAAAATGCCTAAGGTTAAAGATAAAGAGAGAATCTTAAAAGCAGCAAGAGAAAAGCAGAGAGTTATTTACAAAGGAGTTCCCGTAAGACTATCAGCTGATTTCTCAAAAGAAGCTTTGCAGGCAAGAAGAGACTGGCAAGAAGTATTCAAAGTGATGAAAAGCAAGGACCTACAACCTGGATCACTCTCTCCAGGAGAGCTCTCTTTGAGAATGGGAGAGCAGATAAAGAATTTCTTTTAAAGGGAGTTAGAAATTCCAGGGAAACAAAACAGTATTCAATAAAGGACATGTCATTAATAGTTTACTACTTGACTAAAGAAAACCATATTTACACATTCCTAATAATTAAAACACTGAATACTCATTTAACAAATGATTTAACCACAGTAACATGAGTGTGTTTGAGGAATGAAGGAAGCTGAAGAAAACAAAACCAACATCTCGCACACAAAGAAGTCACCAAATACCGTCTAAAGAAAATGGATCAAGAAATTTTAGCAAAAGCACATTGGTGGGAATGGGGCAGAAACTACTAGCAGAACCAGCTCATTAACAGTTAAGTGGGACAAATGGGGTGTGGAGAGATGGGTGTTTGTTGTTTCACTAAGCCTTTCAGCACTTAGTGATTTTTAAAATTAATGTGCATGGACTATGCTGAAAAAATTCTTTTGAGATTTAATTTTTAAAATATAGAGTGTGTTTATTCAAAAACAAAGTGACAGCATTTACTTATACATGTTTTAAAGTTCTATTACAAGTGGTACCACACACTAAAAACCTCATATGAACTGAGGGTCCTTTAGATTTTAGAGTTTACAGGAAGCGTTAGGAAGAAACCATTAGAAATAGTATACGGACAAGAAAATAAATTTTTTTGCCTATCTGAGTCAAACAGATACTAAAGGATTTAGGTTCAGGAAAAGAGGTAAGGAAAATTAGATTGAGGGAAAGTTCCTAACCACAACAAGCAACTTCCTTGTAGCGAGGCTTGGGCGTCTAGGGGCGCCCTGTGGTGTTCTTCCACGGTATTCACGACTGTGGGGATTAACTGTGTGCTTATGGCTCTGCCTCACTCCGCTGACGACCCCCAGGGTGACAGTGGCCAAGTTGGCTGTACTCGTTCCACTATCCCCTGCATCCGCTGTGGTTCCCAACACAGAGGAGACACTGCCTGAATATTTGTTGAATAAAAGAATGACAAAACTAACAATGATAACTTAAAAATCCAATTCCATGGAAAATTCTGAACACTCAAAATAATTCTGGGGTAAAAGGGGAAAAAGCTAAGATTATGAACCATTCACACATCACAAATGATAAAAGCACTGTATATTAAACTATGTGAAGAGGCCAAAACTGTACATGGTTTTAAACTCTTTTATACTTAAACAACTAAGAATATAAATCAACTAAACATTTGATTCAAGAAGCTAGAAAAATGGAGAGGCAGTAAGAAATTGATTAATAGATAAGATTGGAAACTGGTACGTTAAAAAACTAAATACCTGGTACGTTAAAAAACTAAACACCTATAGAAATGATAACTAAACCCAAGAACTAACTTCTATAAAATATCGATAGAACAGGTAAAACCTCTATAAATTAGGGAAAAAAGCAAAAATAGGCAACATTAGGATTGAGAAAGGGGCTATAACCACATATGCAAAGTGAACTAAAATTACAAGGTAAAAATCAATACTTGCATATTGATTTGAAATAACTTTCATGGTGCCAAGTGTCAGCTGCGGGGGATAAATGGGACTCATAAATCACAGGGTCAAAAGCCAGGGAGACCACAAACCTTGGTCAGGTGCCTGAAGTGCGTGCTTTAGGAAATTCCCCTTATCACACGCCGAGAGCGTGTAAGGGGCTCTTGCAATAGACTAATAATGAACGCCTCTCCCCCTTTCTGGTAAATAGTTCAAATCTGTCTCCATGGAGGGAAAAAGAAGTCTCTCCAAATCCTCTTTATGAGGACTTTGGTATCTTGTCCCACTGCCTTGAGAGAGTAACATTTTTTTGATACGTGGAAATGTTTTTCAATAAAGAGCCTGCTGCTTCAAATATGTAAAACTGGCTCAAAATTCTGCTTTAATTCCAGTGTCTTCTATTGGTATGGAAAGAATTTTCAGTGCTGTGGCTAATCTATGGACCAGCGGATTCAACAGACTGAGTGTGGAATGAATATGGAATGAAACTAGGGCACTTAAAAAAAGTAATTTCATTTCTTTGGATACAAATGATCTGATTCTGAAAAATAAGCTGCAAAGTCATATATCGAATGTAAAATATTAGATGCAATGGAGATTGTCATAAATAACATAAGAAAAAATTGTGACTTTGCAGTTTAGGAGGTTTCCTGGCTAGCTGTCTCTATTTGTCTTTGACTACGGCTGTTTTAAATTCTGTACAGACAGAAGTTAACTTGTAGAAAATGTTATAATGCAAATAATTCCTGTCCATAGAAACGCAAATTATGTGTCACAGAATGCCACTGATTATCACCCTGGGAATACTGACAAGTTTTGTATCCATTTAAAAAATTATTTCAATGTTCCTTACCTGACTGTAGGTACTCTGGGTTTTCTTTTGATACAGTTGTAATACCTTACTGGTTCTCTCGCTAATTAATGAGTTAAAATAAAATCTTCGACAAGTATTCATTTTATATTTGTATGAATCATGATTCTGCATTTTAAATATATCCTTTAATGGTTTATATGCGCATACACATACGTACACACATATATCCACATACGTACATACAGACAGAAAGACACAGAATTTATACTCTTGCATGACAATTATCAGGTGTTTCCAATAAAAAACTGCTGATTTTTAAAAATTCCACTCATGTCGCCCCAGGGGACATTCCTGGGGGACAAAACCCTGAGAGTGGGGTCAGGAGGCTGAGATGGGCCCCGGAGCAGACGTTTGCTGAGGGCCCATCGTGGGTTCAGAGCTGGTTTGGGTGGGCGGGGAGTCAGGTGCCAAGTGTGCACCCCCACTTGTACAACATGGCTGGGCAATGGAAAACGCTAGCGAAGGCAAGGTAGGGTCAGAAACACTGGAAGAGGCTCTGGAAGGAGAGAAAAACTCCATCACAAGAGGAAGGGACTTCAGCAAGAGGCAGTCTGGGAAACGAGTCTGGAAGGACTTCAACCAGCAGAGATGGGGCTGGAGAGGACCCGGAGGCCAAAGAATGCACAACCAGTGGCCTGGAGGTGGGGCACAAGAGATGCTCAAGGGAGCAGCAGTTGAGCAGAAATGCAGGCAAGTGTTGCTTTGGACAAGACTGGAAAGGTAAGAGAGAGATGGAAATTCATTATTTGGCAAGGTATGTTTTTAAGGTGGCCATTTGGATACGGTGGACACGTGATGACCATTTGGACTGCTTATTCTGCTTTTCCGGATATGCCAACTCGACTTGCAAACAGGGTGCCAATCACAAGCAGCTACGCATGAACAGCAAATACTAATCAAAGGGGAAAGAATGAGCCGATTGTGGCCGGGTAGGAACAGGAAATTCCTCTGGCCAACTCTTGCGTCTCTTCCGCACATGGCTGGAGGCAGTGGGTGGCTCTGGTGCTGGTAGTAGCACCTGTTCTCCTGGCCATAGCTGAAAGGTTTATGGTTTGTTTTTCAGGATCAGGAAGTAGGTGTGAAATAGGTATGAAACCTTCTGATATCTGCTGCCATTGCCAAAATGCTTCTACTATGTCCTCTGACTCTGCAAGATGCTCACTCCCTGTAAGCTGTCATCCAGTACCTCATTTCCCAGCACGAGTTTCTCTCAAAACACCAAACAAGACACGCTGACCCTCTCTTTCATCCAAGCACAATATCTTCCCTTACTCTACGGGATCACTGAAGTCCAGGGTTAGAAGTCCAAATGATGCTGAAAAATTGGCTGACAAAATATTAATACAAAACTGGAGGTAATGATATGAAGTTCAAATGACGGCTTAAAAAGAATGGCCTCAAAATGGTCATTCAGGGCACCCTGCTTTGGAAGAGCGGTGAGCACAGACCTCTCAACCAGGCAGGGGGTGAGGGGTGCAAAAACCATCTTCATTCAAGGAAGTGGAAATATCAGAGCTCTGGGGGCGATCACTCCGGCAGCGGTGTGAGGAAGGACTAGAGAGAGTGTACTGGAAGCAAGGAGACCAGTTGGAAGATGACGATGACATCAGGTCATAAACAAAAGGGCCTGGCTCATGGGGATAGTCAGGAAGAGTTGAAAATAATAACAGTAATGACAACAGCAGAGCAGCAGCTAATACTTACCCAGCCCTTACTGTGTGCTAGGCGTCATTCTGAATGTTTTCGCATGCATTTGCTCCTTTAATCCTTACCAGGAGAGACAGGTCCAAGGTGGAGGCAAGAGGTATGTTTCAAAGGTCCACACCCTTAATCTCCATGGGACACTGCCCCTTATTTCTTGGCCTGGGGTCACCACACCAACTCCGGAATTCAAGTCAGGTGGTACTCAGACCCCCACAGCCACCCGAGATACAGGCCAGAATGACAGCCTTTCAAGGGTGACTTTTTTCATTCATGTTCCCTTAGGGACCCTCCCACCCCAGGACGAACAAAAGTTTTCTCATGGGGCAATACCTGACGGCTGTCTGATTTCTGTGGGGAGCTGACTTTCAGCCCCCCAGGTGCTTGGGGTCTGCTGCCTGGGCTTCCCCCACCCCCGCGCACATTAGAAACCTGGAGCGCCAGCCGCAAAGGCCTTAGCAGTCCCACTTAGCTCTGCTCGCTGTGCTGACTCTGAGAACACTCTTTACTTCTGGCACATAGTGACTTCCCTTTCTTAGCTTCTGGCTCAGCCTTGCTCCTCGGTTTTTAATTTGGTTGCATTTTATCCAGCGTTTATTTGTGTTTCTGTGTTTGGAGCAAGCAGTTGGGAGGGAGGGGCCTTTCCTCATCAGCTCAGTCTGCCATATTGCCTCAAAGTCCAAAACACGGTCTGCTAAGAGTGGCTTCTGGCACTTGCTGTCACTTCCTGGAAACTCAAGTTGGATTTCAGACACGCCAAGTTGTGAGCTGTCGAACAAACACGTGAGCAGAGGGCTCTGTGGGGCGGGCGTGAGAACGCCCCACAGAGCCCTCCAGAAAGAGGCTAGGGCTCCAGAAAGAGGCTAGGGTGGGTGAGAGCTGAGGAGGCAGCCCCCACTGGGGCACAGAGGTGATGGCTGAAGCTCTCCAAGCCGGTGACATCCCCCAGGGATGGGAAATGGGTTAGGGAGGGTGGGAACTGGGGTCAGAGCTTCCAGAACACTTATACCCAGTGGGTGGGAGGAACAAAGGCAGTCAGGGAGGAGCCAGCTGACAGACAGCAAAAAGGGAACCAAATCAAGTTGAAAAGAGATTTTTCAAGAGGAGGGCGATGAACAGTGTCCAATGTTGTGACGATATCAAGGGATCTGAGGGTGGCAATGTCAGCAGAATTCATGGTTGGGAACTTCAGAGGACTGTCTGGGGAAAGAGTAACCGAAGGGTGTAAATGTTGGTTTCCTCTGCCTTCCATCTCCTCACCCCCTCGCCCAAGGCTCAGGAAAACCTGAACAGGCAGCCCATGCCTGTCGCCCCCTTCTCAACAACCTCAGAGGGGGCTCACTGGGACACCTGGGTGAAAGACTGTAAAATCCAAAATATGAACACAGCTGCCTTCCTAGGATATTTGCAAAGCAGTCTTTCTCAGAACTGCAGCTCGATGACCCTGTGCCCCTAGTTGTCTGGAAGCGAGAGCCATTCTCAGAAAATCCCCCCCCAGGTCACCAGCCTGCAGGCCAGGTCTGCTGACCCAACGGCTGAGATGTCCTCCCAGCCAGAAACTTCGGTTTTCGCTTCGCTGCTGCAGATGAGTCAAAACCTCTGGATCAATTCAGTAGGAAAGAGTGAATCACAGCAGGAATGTGCACAGAGCAGGCCGTGCATGTGTCTACGTGCATATGTGTACGCTAGCGGGTGTGCACGCATGAGTGTGTATGATGTGGGGCACATGGCTGTAATTACTATAATGAGTGACTCACCCATTCTCCAGGAACTCCATACCCCGAGGTCACTCATGAATAAGTCAGCCTCCTCTCGGGTCCAGGTTATACCATTTTCCCAGTTGCTCAGGTGCAAAACCTGGGAATCACCCTTCCTTCCTTCCTTTTCCTCATCTCCAACATCCCATCCACCACAAACCCTGCCAACTCGATCTTCAGAATACCTTCCCCATCAGTGTCCTTTCCTCCATGTCCTCTGCCACTTCCTCCATCCCAGCCAGCACCACCTCTTCCTGGATTCGGCCCTAACCTCCTAACTAGGCTCCATTTCCACTGCTGGCCCCTTCCACAATTCCCCACTCAATTTGTTTTCCACACAGTAGCAACAGTAATTAAAAAACAAAAAACAAAACCAGCTGTAAAGCAGATCACGTTGGTCTCCTGTTTAAACCCCGTTCCTACCCTTAGAATACAACCTAACTCCTCTCCCGGGCCACAAGCCCTTCATGATCGGTCCTGCTTCCCATCGACAGCATCCTGTGCCCACCTCCTCCTGGTCCACTGTGTGCCTGCCCCACCGGCCTTTGCGTTTCTTCCCACCGTGGGACTTTGCACTGGCTGCGCCCTCTGCCTGGAATGCTCGCGCCCTCATCTTAGCACAGCTGGCTCCTTTCGTCACCCAGGGGTCAGACAGGCCTTCCCCGAACACCCAGCCATTCCTATCCCATCCTCCCGGTTTAGCCTTCTGCTATTTCGTTTCCATCTGATAGTTCTTTGTTCATTACTTCACGCACTCAACAAACATCGATTACTTCTTGTGCCAGCCAGACTCGGCATATGTTTATTCTCCCTCAATAACATGTCTGTCTCCTCTGCATAACATTAAAAAGCTCATGAAGACAGGGGCCTTGAGCATTGCCTCAGGGCCTGGCATGGAAGAGGCATTCAATAAATATTTGATTCGCAGAATGAGTTAAGTACACACGGTAATGTGTATACTCAGGAAATCGGAACTGGCTGATACAGCTTCTCAGGTCTCAAGGCTTTGAGGCAGCCAATATTCCAAAGTGGCCCTAGTGCTGGGATGCATCAGATCCTGTCTCTATTTTCCCACGCCAGGGGGTGATTCCCTTCCTGTCTGTGCGTCTAGCCAGCATTTATTAAGGGCCTACTATGTGCGGGCCTATGCTTGGTGTCAATCTCAGTTCTGTCCTAGCTCACTCGGTTGCTGGTACTCAGCAGCCAGCCAGGGACTAGCCAAAAGGCTGCCCTGTCCTATGGCTAATGACCAAGCGGCCCTCACTGGGGGTCACCCATGGTGCAACCAAGTGGCAGTTCTCCTCCCACACCTGTAACTCACTTCTGTCCAAGTTTCCCAGATATCCAGGGTTTCGGGGGAACCCCAGGGAGCCAGTCCTGCCCCGTGCCCAGGGCAGTGTACCAGCCTCCCTCCTGCCGACCCACTTCCCAAGCAGCACGCGTGCCTGTCTCGTCATGGCCTATGCTCAGTCTGATCCCAACACCAGGTCCCATCACTGACAAGTCATCTGGCACACGGGCCAAGAAGACAGACTGTGGGGTCCAGCCAGGCAAGGCTGTGGCACGCTGGTTCTGGCCCTCACTCGGTCTGTGATCTTGGGCAGGTTGCTGAACCCCTTGGGGCCTCAGTTTCCTTCTCTGATGGATAAAGACCATAAAGACAAGAGCCGTGCCCCC
Organism: Mormoops blainvillei; assembly: GCA_004026545.1. Classification (NCBI taxonomy): domain Eukaryota; kingdom Metazoa; phylum Chordata; class Mammalia; order Chiroptera; family Mormoopidae; genus Mormoops; species Mormoops blainvillei. The sequence goes on from PVJD01003158.1 coordinate 73,154, forward strand.
AGTGCTCCTCTCCTCCCTGCTGTGGGCTCATGAGGTCTCACCAGTACCAGATCAAGGGACATGTGGGGAGAGCTCTTTTTTGGCAACATTTCTATAGCTAATCTTATTACCAGTAATTAACAGCAAGAGAAGGATTCAATTTAGCACAATAAACATATATAATTCAAGCAACAAGTATATACTCAGCTGGACACCAGAGATACAGGGAAAAATCAGACCTCTTCGTGAAGATAAGCAGTCAGAAGCAGGGGCGGCGGGGGGCGGGGGCAGGCCTGTAAACAAAACTCCAGAGCAGATGTGTGGTGTGCTGGGTAAGGACAGGTGTGGAGAGAAAGTCAGGGATGCAGGGAAGTCTGTGATTCCACTGGGCTGGGGCGACTGGGATTCAGAGGAAAGGTGATGTGTTTGGCCCCCTCCATTCCCCAAATGCTCTGTGCAAACCAGTGTCCTTGGACAAGCAGGACAGGTGAGTGAGAGGTGACTTGCAGGACTCCCTACAGCTCCTCACCAACTATAAACTTAGAGGGGTCATTAAGAGTCACAATATCACTGACAATAAGATCCAGGCAGCATGAGATTCGTAATTATTCCTCTGGGTCCACGCGCAGTTCCCAGGGGTCCCAGAAATAATAACAGCATCTAAATGGTGGAAAATTCATCTGAAAAAGAATCTCCAAGCAACTTTTGAAAAAAGCCGCACAGCTCAGATAGAGTCAGGGAATCACAGGGCTGGCAGCAACTGCAGAGCCAGTGGCTTCCAAACTTGCTTTCAGCCTCCAAAGTCGTTGCTCAACTAAAATTCACCCAGAAACCCAATACACAAAACTGACAGGAACAGAGCTGCTCTGGTGGAACCAGTGCCCGAGCTGTCTGCTTGGCACCCTCCCACTTCTCCCCCAGCCCCTGGTGGCCCCCAGGGCAGCTCCAAAGAACCTCTGAGGCTCCAAAAGCACTGACGGAAAACTGCTAATCTAGGCCAAGTTCTCTGAGCAGACATGGGAAACAAGTCCCACGGAAGTCACGCTCTGAACTGCACCTGAACAAACCCAGTTTTCTGAGTCCAGGCTGACACTTCTCACTTGACTTTGCTAGAGCTGGATCTATAGAAAATTGTACTTTGAAGAAACCAGGCTCAAATCTGATCACCTACAGCATAATCCCTAAGAAGTTTAAAAGCTCCTGAACGAGCCAAGTATGAAACAGAGCCCAGCCCCACAGACTGGCAGAAAGAAGTTGGGAAATGAGTTGCAGAAGCACAGCTGACAATTCCATATAGTTTCCTTCAGTTCCGTGGGACATAAACAGGTCTTGAAAGGCTGGGGCTGTGTGGCTGCGAGAGACCCTGGGCCAGGCGGGCCAGGAGGTGAATGCTAATGAGCTATGGGAAGAGCAGTTACTTTCCCCGCGTCGGGCCCTGTGCCAAGCTAAGGAGGATAAAGAGGTCTGAGATACTTTTCAAGTATTTTTACAGCAGAAAAACTTTCCTACAGACTCAATTATATAACTATCAGACTCCACCTCTGGGCTGAAATTATCCATGGCCTTCAGAGAAAATATCATTTTTCCTTACATGAGGGTCACAGGTTTCTCCAGAGAAACTCCTAGCTGTATGGCCAGCAACCCATGGCAGCTGCAAACCATCAGCCCTGAGACCTTCCCGAGAGCAGCCTGGAGTCTGCCAGAGCAGAGTGCCAGCCAAGTGGAGGGCAGAAGTCAGGTCGCTGACCCAGCCATCACATAGGACGCCGCAGGGTGTGGGAAGGTCCGCTCCAGGGGGCTTCCGAACCTACCCACATCAGTGTCCTCACAACTTCCTTATCCCAAAATGGGGCTGAGGTCACTGAAGGAGAGAGGAACATGTCATTAACCCCTGGTCGTCCTCTGTTTTTGGCAAAGGGCAGACAGTCAGGGCAAGCCTTCTGGGGCTCACCAGCACAATGAGAGCCAAAATCAAAGGAATAGACTTAGGAAGATTAACTTACAGCCCAGGTTTTTGTCAGCCTGAAGATGGGTGCACTTTGTAATGCTGACACCACAGACATGAGAGAATGAAGGTTGTTGAGTTCTAGAAGTTTCTGAAAAAAGATATGGAATAGATTATTTTGCTGCTATAAACAACAGAACAAAAACACACTCAAGTGTTACCAAATGTCATAGTTATGAAATTCAATTGCACTTAAAATATCTCACGTAGAAAATACAGTTCTAGGAAGTTCATAGAAACCATCTGCCCTTTTTCTTTCGAATTGTCGTAAGGTAAGTCTGCATCTACAACGTTTGCAAAATTTCATAAGCTGACTAGTCTGGCTGCTGGACGGAAATGTGGCTCAGAATAAGGTTCGATAATGTCCTTTATGTTCTTGCTTTAGACCCATCTGGGCTGTCCCGCCGGGCTTTTGTGAACTGCAACCTCAGCGGCACCGGCAGGCTCAACGTGGGTCTTCTGTGAGCGGGGCTGCTGTGATCGCCTGGCCACCGGAACGGGAAGCGCTAAAGAAAGATGTAATCAATCCACATAATCCCCTCAGCTGGGAGGACAGAGCTCTGGTTCCCAATCACTTGCCCATGCTCCTTTGAACCAGACCCCGAATTAGTGAGAACATTTGGATTCCGTTCCGTCTCAGACAAGTTCCTTGCCATGGAGGGCAACAGGAGACACAGTCGAGGGTAAGTGCAGAAAAACGTAATCGCTCTGTTCTTGGTTTTATGCCGAGGGAAACCTGCTAACAGGACTGGGGTTCCATCCTTTCATTCTTGGGAGTCAGTGAAGTTTGGGTAGCAAGCAGGCTCTACGGAACCAAGAGATCTGGTTCTAGTCCCGGTTCCCAGTGCTTCTGTGTCCTCTGGCACAGGCCACTGCTTCTGAGCCTACTTCTGATCCTTGGCATCCTCATACTTAAAGTGAGGAAGGTAATCTTGGCCCCTCTGCTACCGGGCACAGGTCACGTAAATGGCCTAGGCCCGGGTCTGACGCCAGGGCAGGTGATGTGGGTTGCTCACTCTTTGTTGGGAAGGCTTGTTCCCCTGCGTGTCCCCATCGTTCGTCTTGGGTACTTCCAAGCTCAGATGCTACTTCCTCTACTATGTCTTTCCTGACCATGTTCCTAAGTCTGGGCGGGCTGGGGAACACCCCCCATTTGACCCCACCACAGGCTGCGCACCTCCCTGGCACACTGGGCTGCACTTGCTTTTACTTGCACACTGTGTGCTGTATTAGGCATGGGGGACATAATGGCAAACACAACTTTGTCCCTGCTCTCAGGGAACATACAGTAGGGTTTAGTAAACTGAACAAATAAATGGAAAGCCCCATGCCCGGTCTTCATGGCTCTGTTCCTATTTGGACATTTCTCCCTCACCGCACAGCTCATACTTCATTCCACACATCTTGTAGCATTCTCTAATTGTTTCCTGTCGTGTAATGACAGATTTCTCTGCGCGAACTGAATTTCATCCCATGTATCTGAATTGCTACACCTGTCACAGAATTTCTTTCAGGCTGAAGGTCCTCTGGGAGATGATCTAATCCACCCCTTTCATTGAAGAGGTGGGAAGCCAAGGCCCAGAGCAGGGGGGGCTTGCATAAGAACGTTCCAGGGCACAGTGCACCGCGGTGATCCACCATGGGAAGATGGCAGAGGTTAAAAGGGCTCATTTTAGATCCCTTGGGTGGAGGCCATAAACTTATTTCCAAACGGAAAGCACCAGGTGGGCTGTAACCTAATCCCACTTTCTCACGTGGCCCAGCACAGACTCACTAACAGCAAGTATCATTAAGCCCAGCCTGGTCCACGTACTTCAGAATGCACAGGACATAAAAGTGTCCGTTGCCCTTAATGCACATACTTTACAGATGGATGCACTTAACCATCCCACGGGGGCCGGAGAGCAGCTCCCTGAAGGCAGGGAGGCATGCTCCCGCTGACTCCCTGGGGGGCCTGGACACTCACCTCTCTAAGCCTCCCCTTCATCCTATGCAAATGGGATAATAATAATGTGAGCATCAAGTGCGATCATTTCAGTAAAGCACCTGCCACTGTGCCCGCCTCTGGGGGACCCTCAGCAAAGGTCAGCTGGCCTAGGGTCTGGGGAGGGGAAGACAACAGGTGCACACGAAGCAAGGTGTGGACCAGACGGAGCAGTGCTCTGCCGAAGAGTCAGGCAAGCCTGGTGGTCGGGGGCAGCGTATGCAGAGGAGCTGGCCATGTAGCTGGTGAGAATGGCCCAGAAAGGCCCCTGGGATCACAGCCTGGGTGGTCAAGATGAGGGGAGAGGAGGGTGAAGGTGGGATGAAGACATGAGCCTGGTACCCAACAACTGATGAGGACAGAGCCCATCGGGCCAGGGGGCAGGGGCTGCGAGTGGGGGCCACGAGGTCATCTGGCCCAGGCCTTAAGCCCAGAATGGGAGGGGTGAGCTTTGCTGACCGGGGACAAAACTGTGCAGGATGTGATGGCATCACAAACATCAATGCTAACTCAAGCCCACCAACCCAGCACTGGCTAAATCTGAAATCGGAGGATGAATGGATCCCGGGGTAGCCCCTGGGGCCTCGTGGAGGGTGTGAAAGGCCAAAGGGAATACCTGACTGCCAAAATCATGAGGTGGAGGGGCTAGCTGCCAATGCATGCGTGGGTCTCACAGCTGCCTCTGTCTGCGCCAGTCAGGTCACAGTCCCCTGTCTGAACCCTGCCCAGCAGGCCCAGGGCAAGGCTGCTCCCAAATTATTGAGAAAACACATTTTTGGGACAAAGAAAGAAAGGAAAGGAGAGGGGAGGAAAATAAAAAACCCGCTTACCTTGGCTATTTTCACAAAATGGCTCAGGATTTCTGCCCTTATTTTTAAAGTCTGTGCTGTTAGAATTTCTCGTACAACCCAAAAACTGACCTGTGGAGTCAAATACACAGACACAGACAGAGACACACACACACATACCAGAAAAGTTGTTAAATGCCAGGCCACCCACGTCACCCTTGCCCACCACTGTTAATGGGGTTTCCAAGAGGTTGGGAAACTGGGAGGGCACAGCCTAGGGTTGTGTGAGGCACCCAGCCCAGCCAGTGTGTCCCACAGGCTCAGTAACCTCCTCTCCAACACACACAGTGGTGCTGAGAGAGAAGCGCTTCCGTCGCCCTCCGGGGGAGGCTGCACTTCCATGACACACGGGTCTCCCTAGAAGCACCGCAGGGAGTTTTGAGATGAATCAGACAGGATTCCCACTCTGAAGAACCCCGGCTGTGGGGAGACCATGGTGGCCAGACAGATGGATGGATGGACAAGTGGATAAGTGGCCAACGGACATGCATACTGGCAGTACCACCCATGACATCCACGTCCCTAGCCAGACGTAAGACAAGAAGAATTTACCAGTATGTGCACAACAGTAGCTAAAGTTTAATTTTCTAGGATAGGGTCATCCAAATTCTAATTTAAATTTAATTGCTTCAAAGTTCCACAAAGAAATGCAGGTTAAGGATATTCCAGAGTTAACAAAGCACGTTTACAGCTGCAACCAAATTATTCTCTCTACTCCAGCACTGCCGCTGGAGTAGAAAGATGGAGTAATGAGAAAACAAGGAAAGTGTAACCGAGAATCAAAACATTCTTCCTATGAAGCAGGAATATTACAGAAAAGTTTTCTCTGCATAATTATCTGTGGTTGCCTCCAGGATATGCCTCGGTTTCCATAGAATCATTTTTTCCAAGGACTTGCCTAAAATTAAGTTCAGGCTCAAATGTTTAATGGGTAGTTACGGAAGAAAGATATTCTGGATATGCAGTGATATGACCATAAACCATATATTTTAATACATGTACATTTTTATGCCACATAATCTCAAGTGTGATCATTTATGCGTACTATGTAATTTAATAGATTCCTGCATGCCAAAAAATCACACATATTAAAGGCATAATTATGGAACATGGCAGAGTTGACTCTGAGCTATAGCACACGGTATGCAGAGACCACTTTGGGTCAATTCAATCCAACAGACTTTCACGAAGTCCTCACTGTGCGCAGGCTCCAGGCGCCGTGAATCCAGACCCTAGCATGGCAGGCCTGATGCGAAGGCGACCCAAGGGAGGAGGCAGAGCCCTCCAGAAATCACTGCACTGAAAAGCAGCTGGTGATCGTGACTTGAACTGGAGTATGGGGGAGGTGACAATAGAGGACGGCTTCTTGGAGGAGGCAGGCCTTGAAAGGGGGGTAAACTTTAAACAGGTAAAGACAGCAATGAGGTGTGGCTGTGCACGCCAGGACCACAGAAAGTTGAACACGCTGCCAGGACTGCTGTGGCAGGTACTCTGTGGGGTGGCGATAACGAGGGAGACTGACACTAAAGGGGAGCGAAGGTCAGATTGTGGGGGTCTGGTGCAAAAATGTGATAAGAAGGACCTAAGACAATTATACACGGGGAGAGTCCCTGAGGCTTCTGAGCAGAAGAACGACAGTCTAGTTCCCTTTGTAGGGATACCCAACAGGAAGCTGGTGCAAGGGTCCCAATGAGAGATGGGAGGCCTGAACTAGGGCCGTGTTGAAGCAGATGGAGAGAAGGCGCAGAGAGGAAAGACGCTATACAGGTAGGATGAGCAGTTTTAAATATTTTTAATTCTTTTTCCTAACTATAAAATTTAAGAGAAGCTTAAAGCAGAAAACAAGGGAAACAGAAAAGCACAAAGGACAAGTCACTCGCAACTTCACTCTCACACACAGGCCACTGGGATAAACACTGTGGGATATGTCCTAGTCTTTTTTCCATATAAAGAGCGTACATTTCTATTTTTCAACTAAATTGGTACATATTAATCATATTGTCACAAGAATTTTTATGAGTGAATAAATATTCTTTTAGGATATAATTTTTAGCAGCTGCTAAATATTTCCTCTTAGGGATGTATCATCATTAAGTAACCCCCTATTGTTGGGTTACTATTTATTTTGTTGCTGCAGTAAAAATATTTATACATGTATCTTTACATAGTTTTAATTAAGGTCTTATGATAAATTCCTGTAAGATAGAGTAAATAAAAGTATGTGTACCCTTTTTTCAAAAGTATATATAAAAAACTTGGCCTCTAAAAGGTCTATTTGTTTATCTATCAACAAGTTTGAGCAGATCCATGTTCCCACACTTAGGCAAATATACCAGCTATTACAACTATTTTCTTCTTTACTAAACTTATGCACAAAATAATGTCTCACTGTTTCTATTCTGCATTTCTTTCATGACTACTCAGTTAAGATTTTTTTGCACTTTTTTCAGGGTTTTTTTTTTTTTTTTTTTTTTTTTTGGTTACAAATATTTATAGGCCACTTATCCTATTTGCTTTGTGAATTACCTGCTCAGGTCCTTCACCCACCATCTGTTCTCTTACTATTGATTACTAAATGGCCTTTGTATATTAAAGAAAATACATTAACCTTTTGTGAGTCATATACTGTACCAAAAGGATGGAGAAGTTGGTACTTTTATACACTATTTTGGGAAAAATAAATTCACAGGACCATTTTGCAGAACAACTTGAACATATCTTTCAAGATGATAAAGTTGTATTCTCCCTAGAATGTTTACCTTATAAATATATAGAAATTTAGAGGGAAATATGTACAAAGGTTCATTGAAGCACTACTTAAAAAGCAAAAGAAGAGAAAAAACAAAATGTCCATTAATAGGGAATTGGTTACCTAAATAACACTTTGACGTCAAAATTTCCAAGGAAGTCACTAGAGTGGAAAGTGGGCAGCTGTGCTCCACCTTCTGGAGGGTAAAATATCTACATAAATTATTTGGAATTCTTCTACATAGGAGGTTTGTCTTATCTCCTCCATTTATTTATTCAATCACTTACGTAAGAATGGGCTCACATATATTTATTTTATACTTTGAGTTATAATCCAATACTATGTTATTTATTTTGTTGCTCAAATTGTTCCAGCTTTGGCCCCTGAGGTCTCTTCCGGTTGGTTCCTGTGTCCCTTCCCTTTGACATAACCCCAGGATTGTTTTGGTTTGTCGGCTTGTTTGAGCGTTTCCTTACTTTCTGGCTCCATAAGGTGCTACAGGCTCATCTTCCATTTCTTGCCCCAGTCCTAAACCAGCCACTTCCCCAAAGAGCCTAGGTTCCTTTTAGTAGATAATGGTATCAAAAACCAAACACCTAGCTGTACAGTTACTGGATTGTGTCGGTACCATTCGGCATTCCCACCAGCAATGAATGAGTTTGTGTGGTTCCAGGTATTTGTTAGCAACTGGTATTCATCAGGGTTTTTCTTTTTTTTCCCTGTATTTTTAGCCATTTGAATAGGCGTGTAGTACTTTGCATTTCCCTAATGACAAGTGATGTTGAGCATCTTTTCACGTTTATTTGCCATCTGTACACTTTCTCTGGGAAGGTGTGTCTGTTCAGACCTTTTGCCCGTTTTTTAATTGGATTGTTTACTTATCGTTGAGTTTTCAGAGTGGATTTTGGATACATGTCTTTTATCAGATACGTGTTTTGCAAGTACTTTTCCCAGTCCATGCTTAGTCTCTTTATTCTCTTAGCATTGTCTTTTGCAGAGTGCAAAATTTTAACATTAATAAAGTCCAACTTTTCAAGGTTTTCTTTCATGGGTTGTACTTCTGGTGCTATATTTAATAACTCATCACCAAAGATCATACAGATTTTCTTCTATGTTTTTTCCTAAAAGTTTTATAGTTTTGACTTTTATGTTTAGGTCTATGACCCGTTGTGAATAATTTTTATGAAAGGTCTAAAGTCTGTGTCTAATTTTTTTATATATGCAAAAAAATTCTACTTAACTATTCTAGCATCATTTGTTGAGAAATTACCCTTTCTTCATTGAATGTCCACATGCATTTAGTCACCAGGTGACGAGCCCTGACAGACATGGCTCAGTGGGCTGGGCATCGTCCCGCAAAGTGAAAGGTCGCCAATTCGATGCCCAGTCAGGGCACGTGCCTGGGTTGCCGGCCAGATCCCAGGCTGGGGGCATGAGAGAGGCAACTGATGGATGTTTCTCTTGCACATCGATGTTTCTCTCCCTCTTTCTCCCTCCTTTCCTCTCTCTCTCAAAATAAATAAAACATTAAAAAAAAAAAGAAGACCATGTGACTATGTTTGTGTGGGTCTGTTCTGTTCCATTGTTCTAGATGTCTAGTCTTTGGTCAATACCATGCTGTCTTGATTACTATAGTTTTACTGTCAGCCTTGAAATCAGGCAAAGTGAGTCCTCCGACTTTGTTCTTTTTCAGTATTGTTTTGGTTGTTCTATGTTTTCGGCCTATCCACATAAACTTTAAAATCAGTTTATTGATATTTATAAAATAGTTTGCTGAGATTAACTGATATCTTAATAATGAATCTTCTAATCCCTGAAGATAGAATATAACTCTATTTATTTCCATCTACTTGGAATTTTTGCATCAGTGTTTTGTAGTTTTCTGCATACAGAACCTCTACACACCTGTTAGTTTTATATCTAAGTATTTCTTTGTGTGTGTGCGTGTGCGTATGCTATTGTAAATTTTTTTTTTAAATTTATAATTCCAAATCGTCATTGCTGGTATAGGAAAGCTTTTGTAGATTGATCTTGTAAACTGCAACCTTGCTATACTATACTCACTTATTCATTCCAGAAGTTTATTTTTAAATAGATTTCTTTAGGATTTTCTACATAGACGATCATGTCATCGGTGAATAAAGACAGTTTTATTTCTTTCTTTTCAATCTGTATATCTTTTTTGTCTTGTCTTATCACACTGGTCAGGACTTCCAATATGATGTTGAATGGAAATGGTAACAAAGCACATCTTTGCCTTGTTCCCAGCCTTTGGGGGAGAGCATCTAGCGTCTCACCATCCAGTATAATGTTGGCTGCAAAATTTTTGTAGATGTCCTTTATCAAGTTGAAAAGTTCCCCTTGATTCCTAATTTGTTGAAACTTTCTTCTTGTCATGAATGGGTACTGAATTTTGTCAAATGCTTTTTTGAATCAATTGGTATGATAATACGACTTTTCTTCTTTAGCCTATGACTGTGATGGATTACATTAGTTGTTTTTCAACTGTTGAACCAGTCATGCATATCTGGAATAAACGCCCCTTGGTCATAGTGTGAAATAAGCTAATTTTAAAACACATAAGCTATTATCATCACTATTATTGTTTCAGTGGTATAATTAGAACTAGAGTTTCGCCACTGAAGACTAAGATATTTCCTGGGAAATTTCACAGCAGTATTATAGATTAATAAAGCAGAATAGTTATGAACACAAAGAATTTTAATCAACCACAAATAAAACAATCAAAGCATAAAGTAAAGAAAAATTCAGGTTAAAAAAATTGTCTTTTCCTATGAGAAATCTATTTTGCCATAAATTTCTCATAAATCCATTCACAGTTTCCTTAGAAACCTGGAGTTAGAAGGAAGGGACTTTAAGGCCCCACGCTGCCCCTCAATGCCACCCCACCATGATGTCCTAAGTCGCTGCGATAAAGCCCTGTCTGGTCTCTGCCCGAGCTTTCACGGGTAGGGAGCCACCTTGCATGAGGATGATGCAGCTGCCTCCCCGCTCCGGCGCCCTGGTCCTTTCACCGACTGCTTAGGCCCCACAGGCTACACCTACTCCGCTTCCTCATGAGAACCCCTCAGTTACTCGAAAAGCCTTGATTATCTCTTCCCCGAGAGTTCTCAATCCTAGATCCTTCACCTGATCCCAATATAACATGCTTTCCTTCCCCTCACCCAGTGGCCACGGTGACACTGACATGCCACTCCTGTGTGACAGTCCCCCTAATCGTCACGTGAGGGACCCAGGAGTGGCGGGATAAAGCAAAGGAAAGTGGGATCACCACACACCATTAGAGTAGATTAAGTAGATATATAAATAACATTTAAAAACCCTGACAATACTAATTGCCGGCAAAGATCTGAAGCAATACAAACTCTCATTCATTGCTGGTGGGAATGCAAAATGGTCCTGACACAACCCAGCAACTGTACTCCTAGGTGTTTACCCAGCTCATTTGAAATCTTCTTTCACACACACACACACACAGACACACACACACACACACACACACACACACACAAAACATGCATTTGTTTACAGCAGTTTTATTCACAATCATCAAAAGCTGAAAGTAAATAAGGTATCCTTCAATAAGTGAACAAACTGGTAAATCCATACGATGGAATACCATTCATTAAAAAAAGACATCAAGCCATATAAAGACATGGATGAATCTTAAATGCCTATTGCTAAGTGAAAGAGCCAGTCTGAGAAGGCTCTTTATATATGATCCCTCCTCCCCCTTTTCTGAGATCTGAAAAGGGTGAAAAACTATAGAAATGATAAGCAGCCCAGGATCTGATCCACTCCCCACTAGACCCCGCCTTCTTCCTTGGGCAGCTTCAGCATCACTGGGAACGACCAGGGCCTCAAGGTCACTTGACCACTTCAGCAACAATCACCTACCTACCACTTCAGTCACCTCCTCTTCATAATTACCCAGAACCACTCTGCACCAGAAACTTTAAATTCCAGTCCTGGGCCACAACGTTTCAACCTCCAGGTTCCCACCACCTCCCTGGGCACCCGCTGTGCCTGTCCTTCCTTCTCACCACACCCCAGAGCCGCTGGAGGCGCTTTCCCCCTTCTTAGTCAGTACTTTAAGTTCCCTGGCCCCTTGCTCCTTCAAAAAAGCCAGCTTTGCTAGCCTCCAACTGTGGGTGGGTCCAAGCATTTGCCCTTTATACATCCTTACTCCCAGGCTGCAAAGTGCAACTACAGAAAACCATGCTCCCTCACGCACTGGGGCCACTTTCAAAGTCACAATCTCTGTTTCATCTGGGCCATCGTCTCTGCCCAAGGGACTTTCTGTATTTCCATAGCTCTCCCCTTTCCCCTGGAGTGGCTTTTTCATTTCATTTTCATAAACACTGTGCAAGGTGAGTACTGTTGCTATTCTCATTGATAGATAAGGAAACTGAGGCTCAGAAAAGGTAAGTGACCTGCTTTCCTTTATCTGGAGTCTGGTGGGGAGACTTGTTCTCACATATGGAAGTCTGCCAGGAAGGGATGCCAATCAGCTTATCTCAGAGAAAGCAGCCCCAGCGCTGACCAGACCTGGCCGCTGGCCAAGTTTCAAACCGGAGGTACCAGGATTATGTCCAAGAGCTGCTCACTCTGAGTAGCTGACAGGCCAGTAAGAGGGCTTTCTCAGAGCGTCGTTTGGGAAAACGCAACTTCGCTCTGGCTCACTCTGCTGGTCTGATCTGGACACAATGCAATTGTTCGCAGAACAAGGCACGCCGCCCTTTGCCAAGCTGACCTGGCCTCTGCGTGCAAGGCAGATTACATCAGAGCCCCCAGTGGCCTCCTCCGGGAGCCCGGCGGCCGGTCAGAGGTGGGACGAGCTGGCTCCCAGTCAGACAGTTTTGCTAAGGAAACTATGAATCTCGATAGTGTGTGCACATCTGTTTTGTTCTGTTTTAAGACTAAGCTCCGCTGAAAAGGAAAAGGCTTTGAAAACAAAGAAACAAGAAAAAGGCTTTAGAACTTCCCTTTTCAAAACAAACGGTGTGCAGCCCCTACCGCAGATGTATCTAGGCCTTTCTTAGTTCCTACTATATCTCATAAAGTAACAGTAATGTTAGCTCCAGTCTTGATCTTAGCACTACAAGCTGGTGCCTCTCTGAGGCTCCTGCTGCACTAGGGCGGCAGCCGAGGCTGGGGAAGCGTGGAGAGGACCGAGTCACGGTGATGCCCGGGACCCAGCATTTCCAAGGGGGAACGCCCAGCTGGACGGAAGGGCCAAAGGAAGCCCTGGCCCATCACCCAGAGGTCCAGTCACGCACACTATGCAACCTCCAGGCCACTGCCCTCATTTGAAACCAGAAAAACAGCAGAAGAGAAGAAAACCGTCAACGATACCATTTTGGGGTTTGAGTTATCCAAAGGGAGCCCTGCAGGGTGCTTTCTCTGGAAGAGCATGTTCTGAGCAATCTGACTGAGCAATTGGAAGGCCACCCCCTTTCTAGCCCAAGTCTCCATCGTCATTCCGCAAGTAGTGATGCAGACCTTCATACGTGGAGCAAAGCTTCTGGCTGGACCAAGTCAGTCTGGAGTAGTACATATGAAGCCAGTGACCAGATCGTCAGGAATTCAAAGGAATTCCATTCAAGGAACATTTCCTGAGCTCCTCATTCACTCACTCCACATGTATTTACTGAGGGTCTACTATAAGCCTGACGCTGGGCAAAGTGGTGGCGGATGCAGTGATGAACAAGGTAGACCTGGTTCCTGCCCTCGGGGAGCCCACAGACTGGCAGGAAGATGGAGACTAAAGAGTTACACAAAATGGGGACAGGTAAGTGAGGAAGCCACACGGAGAGGCACTGGTACAGCAAGGGAATGCATGATGGGGAGATCTTATACAGGCTGGGGATTCACAGAAGAGTCCCCAAGCAAGTGACATTCAGGCTGACATCAGTCTGGAGGCCGAACAAGGAGGAGGAATTCTGAGCTGAGAAGACAGCATGTATGGAAGCCTGGCAGGACAGAGATACGGTGCATCAGGAAAGAGAAGGCAGGCCAGGGAGGCTGAAGCCCGCAGACTGTGGGGTACCAGAAATGAGACTGGCGGGTGGACGTAGCCAGATCCACCAAGTAGGATCTTGCTAGGCAATTACAGTGCTTGAACTTTACTTAGCTTATGTGGAACTGCAAGCCACTGAAGCAATTTAAACACAGGAAAGATGTGCTCAGTTCCACCGGCAGGGTGAAAAAAGGCCTGTGATGGCCCAAGAATGGATGAAGGTTCGGGGGGAGTTCAGGAAGAGAGGTCTGGACCCGGGGCCAACTGCCTAGGAATGAACCCTGGTGGGGCTCCCAGCCCACAGGGGACAACAGTGCTATCTGGACAGGCACATGCATGGGCTGCTTACCTGGTTAAACCTCCGGGTAAAGGCCACAACGTTTGGGGCGAGACTATGTTTCTCCTTCTTGCTCCATCCACAGCTGGCTAGTTCCTAGGAAGCAAAAAGTCAATTTCAACAGTGATTCTAGTTGGGATGCAAACACTCCAGGGGTATCTCATTGGAATGCGGACATGAAGGTGGGAAAGAGCTGAGCCTTGGCCATTCATGTCTTCACCAGGGTGAGAAGATTCTCTGCCTCTGGAGAGGAAGGTTAGGTGGCCGGAGCTTCCTGGGACCCTCTAGAGGTGAGGAGTAGTGGCCAGCCGCATTTCCCAGGACTTCTGTGCCAAAATATTCTTAATCCCACCACTGCCACTCTGCTTGTTTCTCTGGGACCAGAAGTCCCTTCTTGATGCAAACTGTCTGAGAGAGGACGCAGTGTTGTTGTTGTTATTTTAATTTTGTTTTATCCTCACCTGACATTTTTTCATTGCTTTTAGAGAGAAAAGAAAGGAGAGGGAGAAACACTGATGCGAGAGAGAAGCATCGATTGCTTGTTTCCCTCATGTACCCAGACCAGAAATCACATGTGCCCAAACAGGGATTGTGCGCATCTGGACTGAGGATCATATGTGCCCGGACCGGGGACCAAACCTGCAACCCAGGCAATGCCCTGACTGGGAATTGAACCAGTAACCCTTTGGCTCCCACCAACTGAGCCACATCGGGCAGGGGAGGACATAATGCTTTAACTAGTAGGATTCATACCCCACAGAAAAGCTTAATATGAAGATCCAGCTGGAGAATATCAGATTTCATCAGCTACATGACATTCTCCATTCCTGGAGTCAAGGAAAGTCTGATCCAAGCCCACTGCAATCAGAGAAGCTTCTGGGATTACCTCAGACTCCTTCCTGAAGCTGAATCCGCCCATCTCTCATGTAACCCAAAGGGGACAGAAGGAGAGGTTCCCTTTAATATCTTCTTCAGGGGCCGTGTTCTCTTCTTCTCGGGCAGGTTTAGCATTAGAATCTGATCAAATTACCTAAATTTTATCTATCAGCGAGGCTGGTTCCTATCCAAGGGAGGTAACAGGAACAATCTAATGGGATTCCTTGGGAGGTTACATAAAAGGACCAAGGAAAAGCCACTATCCAAATTCCTAGCAACCTTAGCTTGTGCCTGGGCGATGGGGGGAGGCACTGGCAGAGAATGGAGGCAAGGGTAGAGTCTAACGTTCTCTACCCCTCAGTTACAAGACCTCCTTTTAATCCATATCAGGCCTCGGTATTATTCATTCATACCCTCATTCTGCCACACACCTGAAACTTTGATATGATCCTTAGTGAGAGCCAGCTGCCCACCAGCTGGGACAGACACTGATCAGGGTCTACCAGGGAGTCAGGGAGGGCAGCAGGAACGACCCAGGGTGAAACTTGTTGGTGGGGCAGCTACACCTCTACGGTGCCGTGCCCTTCGCGCGCATCTCAGGACCCTGCTACAGACCCCAGGCGGGCACTCGTGGGAAGCCTGGTTGACGGCAGTGGACAGCTCTGGATATGAGACGAATGGCCTGCCTGGCCTTGAGAACGACTGAGACCCAGCCAGGAGCTAAGAAACGCAGCTCCCCTTCCTGGCCGCCTCATTTCTGTAAATGGCATCCTCGCCCTGCCAGTCACCCACATGCGCAAACACAGCCGCCCGTGACGCTGCCAACCCTTTCACACCCTCACGACTTGGACCCCGAGTAATGGTGATGGCGAGGAGATTAACTAGTGCTACCATTTATCAAGAACCCCCCCACGCCAGCACTGGACGAGGCACTTCCCAAGTTATCGCATCTAATTTTCAGCAAGTCCATTTTAACAAAGAGGAAAAGGGCTCCCTATCACTCACCCTCTTGAATCAATACTTTGACTCGACTCTTTCGCAAAAGTACACATGAATTTCTTTGAGATGTGGAATTTACCTGGGTACCATGATTCTTCTTGCTCTGAAAACGTACATTTGAATCTCTCCAATTGTATACTTGACTTACCTGAGTTACATTTACTTCTCCCACCCTGCTCCACCTTTTCACCTATTTTAATCACTTTGCAAATGTACATTATTGCCCTTTCATAGTTTAATTGTGAGGACAAGGTCCCTTCTCCCCTGTGAATCCCAAAGCCAGTCCCAGAAAGGTATGGCTTATAATGAGATATAAAAGAGAATTCATAAGGCTGATTTTCAAGGACTGAGGGCTGGTTATGGCCTAATTTCTGGCTGACAGTGGTTTCCTTTGTTTTCTTTTTTCCCCTGAATTCTTTAATAAACAGCCAAAATTATATACATATACATGTGTGTGCATGTGTGTGTGGGGGGGGGCGTATATTTAATTGAGTCTGTAGTCTCATTCCACACTGTCGGTAACTTAGGAAGGCATCCTGAAACGGAGCAGTGCGGGCCCTGCAGTCAGACAGACCCAGGTCAGGGCCCGGCCACCACACACCACCTGCATGGTGCTCACCTTCTCAGAGCCTCAGTTTTCTCACCACGGCAATTAAACGAGATTAACGCACACAGGGAGCCCAGGGCCTAACAAGTGCGTGATCGGCGTTACCTCCCACCTCTTCCCAGGGTCACGCTGCCGTCAGACTCAGCTCTGACCCCAACACCCCTGCTCTCTCCCACACCACAGTCTTGTTGCTGTCTTGAATTATTTAACAGTCTATTATTATTTCTCTTTCATTTTGCTGATGTCATGCAGGCAGGAACCAAAGCACATAGTTAATACATCTGCCCTGAATTTATTTGATTTGAACAGTTCTAAGACACTGACTCAAAAACCGTATGTGCAGTTCTTGGGTTTTAACAATTCTCTAAGGAACGTTTTGCACTGGAAGATACGTAATATTTAAAATTAAAACCCCAGCAGAGTAAAACATTGTTGAAGAGGTTCCTTGGTAAAATGGAGCAAAGGACTTGGAGCCAAAGGCCTCACTCCATATCCCAGCCCCGTCACTTATTTCCTGGGCAACCTCAAGTACATTAACCTCTCTCAGCATCAGTTCACCGCTGATGAAAACGGGGATGCTGACAATAACACCGCAGAGCTGCGGCAGGGGCCAAAAGCGAGCCTGACAAAAGAGGCGCCATGCAGGGCAGAGGCCCGGCTCTCAGCAGCGGCCGAGCAGCATCTGCTGAATGAATGGAGTAGGAGCGTTCCTCAATGCAGAAATCTCCCCAGTTCAGCACAGAAAGATTTATCAAGATGTCAAAAGAAATCAGGCCACTCTATCTACTAAAACAAGTCCTCGGCCCCACCTCCTTGGCACTGCTCCTCTTCTGTGTTTGGCCTTTATAGGATTACAAGAGATTCCATCTGTGTGAAGTGGGTTTGGAAAATGTGAGGTAATAGAACAAAACTCTTCCAGTCACTAATGCCTGAAAAAGGTCCATGCTATGGAATTGGTTTGAGTGTAATTTAAGTTAAAACTGACCAGAGGAGACAGGGCCAGTTCTAGAAGGGAGACAGGGCTTGGTCTGAAGCTGCTAAGGTGCTGGGAGCCCTGGCCCACTGAGGAGCCACTCAGCTGCCCCTGGGCCGCAGGGAGGACGGCGGGTGATCTCGCCCAGGCTGTCCTGGGCTCTGACTCTTTGAGTTCTCTGCTGAGGTCAACGGGATGCCAAAGGAGAGTGGGGCCTGGACAGAGGGGCCTTTGCCAGCTGCTTCTGGGGCCCCTCCTCTGCTACGTGGATGTTCCCCAGAGTCATCAGGCAGAAAGAAGAGGTCAGAAGAAAACTTTCTGCCACTAAACATACAAATGTACCTTCCTCTGGCTTCCATGGAAGGGTGGCCCCTTTCCCTCAGGACCCACTCTCCTCCTTGGCTCTGCTGGCTCAGAGGGTCTGATGCCAACTTCTCCTTCCCACTGGCGTTTTAATGTGCATAAGCCTCTTCTATTAACGACAATAATAGTGATGATGATAATAACAGTGATTGTAAGAATAAAAGACATCTTTTCTAGACCCCCCCATCTCCTCCAGCTCCTGCTCACGCCCCTTCTTTCCCTCGCAAGTGAATTTCCTGAAGTGGTGGTCGGTCCTCACGGCTTCCCTCGCCACCTTTCTCCACCCGCGCCCCGCAGAAACCGCCCTCTTCTCTACCGCAGACAGCGCCCTGGCTAGGCAGCCGCTCTGTTACAGTCTGCACTTGGTCCTTGCCCTTCGGTTCTTCTGGTTGTCGTCTCACCGCTCAGCGTCCCCATTCTCAGTCTTACTTCCTAGCTGCTTTTTTCTTTTCTGATGCATGCCTCCCACCCCCACCTAAAGTCGTCTTCTATATTCTTCCATATCTGTCTCCCCCCGGAAGATCACACATACTGTCACGGCTTCAACCACACGTCTCTGTTCAGCCCGTGTTTCTCTCCTGAGCGCCAGACAAGGATACTCAGCTTCCTCCTGGCCACCCCTTTCCTTGGCATCCCACGGGCCCCTCAGAATCAGCAGGCCCAGACCGAAAGGGTGTCTGACCAGCTGCCTTACATAAAAAACACACAACAATGTGAGATTCATTTAGACATCCATTCTGACATCAAAGGAGAATGTTTATTACAAAGAAACTGTCTATGGAAAAAAGTCCCTAACTGATATAAAAACAACTTTGTCTTACTACCCCATCTGCAAGCATTCCTAGGTGACAGCAAGAGTCAACACTGGCTTTAGCTCCCCCCGCAGGGCTCCTCTGGGCCATGCTGCCAGGAGCGTCCCCTCCAGCTGCCAGCTTCGTGCTTAGGTGTCTGGGAATCAGATGTCCTGACGTGGCCCGAGAGAGGCCTGCCCCTGACCATGTCTACGGTCAGTGAGGTAAGGCCCCGGAAGAGGAGACCTGGGGAGCAGGGCAAGTCCTCTCTAAAGACCCCCACAGGCTCTGGGCTTCTGGGCCCTAGGAAGCTGGTGCATACACGTAGAGCTTCCACACACGTGCTCAATTCCCATGGCAGTCGTCTCCCATCACGTTCCGAACATGCCACACGGAAAATGCACTGCCTCAAGGCAAGGTCCCTAAACTGGACCTCAGGGACCACCACCAGGCTGGCGGCCAGCAACACGACATTTCCGCTTTGCTCAAATTCTTCCTCCTGGCTCCGTGCTCTCCCCATTCTGCCCATCTGCCCCCTGGCACAGTCTTCAGAACTGGAGGAACAATCACACACTCAGTCAAAGGAGTGCTGAAAACACCTCAGGGAATGGGTGACCCACTGAGGCAGTGGGGGAGGCCATGCCGGTTCAGGGTTGGGATGGGGTCTGACTAGGGAGTTAGGCATTTAGGGACTCTCATACCTCTTTGTTGGGTATGCAAAATAGTACAGCAATATGGGAAAGCAGTTTGGCAGCTTCTCATAACATTAAACATACACTTAACAAATGACTAGCAATCTCACTAATACAAACATTTGTCTACACACAAAAAACATATATGCATGTTTATGGCAGCTTCATTCTCAATTTCCCCAAACTAAAACAACCCAGATTTCCATCAATTTGTGGAAGGATAAACAAATTGTGATAGAGTCATATAATCAAATACTACTCAGTAATAAAGAAGGAATGAACTGCATCAGCACAGATGAATGTCAAAAAGCTCTATGCTGTGAAAGAAACCAGGCACAAAAACATATGATTCTATCCATCTATCACTGAGAAAAGCAGAAACTACAGGGTCAGAAACGAGATCACTGGCTGCCAGGGACTTGGAGGCAGGAGGCAAACTGACTGCAGTGGGGCACAGGGAAGTTTTAAAGTGATGGATGTTCTCTCTCAGGGTCGTAGTGGTTTCCATGAGATTACACACTTATCAAAACTCGCCAAACTGTTCACTAAAAAGCGTGAGTTTTACTGGATGAAACCAAACCTCAACAGATACAACTTTAAGAAAATGAAAGGGAACTAGTCCAACGGTAGAGAGCTGTGAAGGGATGTTCCACATTAACAGCACAAAGACTACGGAACAAGGGGCCCTGAAAGGAGGGCCCTGGGGGAAAATTAATAAGATTAGAAATACGATAGAAATGAAAATATAATAAACAATTTGAAAAGGTCTGAGCACAGGATGAAGGCAAATGATAATAGGAAAAAAGCGATTATAATCTCTAAGAATAACACAAAACAGAAGTTCCTATTTGCATGAATTTAAATGTTATCTATGTATTTAAACATTTGTACATTTAGATAATATATATTTAATATGGTTAAATATGTTTTAATAGTTGTAGCCATTTAAATGTTATAGATGCACATCCATTCCAATATTAGGCAGTTGATGGGCTGAAAAAGGGACTCTGCGGGTCCCTGATGCGAGGCATCTGCTCCCTTGAATGGCCCAGAGTCATTAGAGAATGAAATACAACCCTGGCACCTACTTAGCGGGGCACGGAATAATATTTACATAGCTGTAATAGTAATAAATACTGTTTGTTGGTTTTCAACTGTTAGAGTCAATGTAAGGAAAAGTGTGATGGACTTGGTTGTAGCTGCAGAATGTCAAAGTGTTAATTTAATTAATTTGACAATGAAAAAGAGCAGCTGACACGAGGTAGCAGGTGGAGAGGGAAGAAAAGCATAGGAAGTGAGCAGTCAAGAAACACTATATAAAGCTGATGAAATTACAAATTGAGGCTGCAGAGCACCAAATAAAGTTCCAAAAGTCACCAGCAGAAGAAAAAACAGTAATAAGAGTTTACCTCTGGGGATCAAGCCTGTTTTCATAAACTCTTCTGTACTATTTGATTATCACGTACAGGATAACTCTGAACCAATTTTAATAGATGACATATTGATCAACCTAATAGATTACACGCTGTAACCCTTCTAAAATGAAATCTTAACAGTTGAGTAAATATTCAGAAATACACAATTTTTTTTTATAAAGTTATAACCAGCTTGTAGCCTGCAGTGTCAACATTTATAAATAACGGATAGCTTTCGCATGACCACGAGAGGCTCCTGCACCTTCCGATGGCGCGCTCGTGTGCGAACCGGGACCGGCCGGCCCTCGGGGAACACGCCCGCGCCGCAGAGGGACGTCGGGGTGTCGGTGGGGCGGAGTCAAAGGAGGCAGCAGCTAGCCGGGGAGCTGCGACAGCTTCCTGGAAGGCTCGTGGCAGGAGCTACGCAAACCCTCACGGGAGCAAAACCAGCTGTAATGAAAAGTGGAAAAAAAGAAAAGGGAAAGAGGAAAAGGGAAAAGGAGAAAGGAGGCAAGGGAGGAGAGGAAGGGAGCGAGGGGTGGCGAGGAGAGGGAAAAACCAAGCGAAGGGAGGCAAGGCCAGCGACGTGCCGGCGCTGAGCTGGAGCAGTCCCAGGACCCTCAGACGAGGCCTTGAGGGCCCCGCTGTCCCTCCCATGGGGGAGACAGACATAACTCAAGGCAACGGAGGACAGCTGTGCTTTCCTGCTTTGTTTCCCAAGGTTGGAGTTCTGAAAGACATTTCTTAGGGCCAAGCCTTCTGAGCGGCTGTCAGTGGGCAGAGGTGTCTTTAGCTCCTTCTTGGATGATGATCATGATGAGGAGGGGGAGGGGGACGGAGGAAGAGGGGACAGGGTGAGAAGAAAGGACAAGAAAGGGCCAACAGTAATTGACAGTTCATAAAGCATGTCTACATTCGGTTCTTCACCAGAGTTATATGTGTTTTAGGAAATACGGCCATGAACAAAACAAACACGCTACTGCTTTCGTGGAACTCATGTTCTGCAGGAGGGGAGAGAGATGAGAAATTTTTAATAAGTCAGATGATGATAAATCCTATGAAAACATATTACGCAGGATGAAGGGGTGGAATATTTGGTGGCCTGACTAACGAGCTGATGCTGGAGCGGAGATGTGGATGAGGTGAGGCAGCAAAGTTCCGCTAGTGCCCGGGGAGGGGCTTCCAGGCAGAAGGGGGTATGGGCGCAAGGACCCTGAGTTGGGCCGCCATGGAATCTCTGAGAACAACAAGGTGGCCAGTGTGGCTGAAGCCGAGTGAGCCTGGGGAACAGAGAGGGGAAGTGGTAGGAGAAGAAGGGGGTGGGGAGGCAGGTCACAGCCTGGCCTGGAGGGCAGGTAAGGACTGGAGTTTACTTTGAGAAGGACAGGAGGGGATTGAGAAGAGGCGGCTCTAAAGCCTCACACCATGTGTTTTTACTGCCCCGATAGCATGAGAAGCACATGGCAGACAGATCCAACCCCGCAAAGAGCTCTTCTGCTGTGCTATGATCTAGTCTGTACCAGAATCTCACATGTGGGGGTATTGTAATTTTCTCATGTGAGAGCAATTCACTTTAGTAATTTGAAACAAACACCTGCTAGGGGCTGTGTGTGCGGAGAAAGGAAGGAGGTAGGGCCCAGGGAGGTATGAAACTGAGGGCCTCTATCGGGTCTCTGCACCCCGACCAGACAAACTGCAAGAGGGGGGACGGTCACTGGGGACAAACAGATGCCTTCTGTGGAGTAAGGGTGTCTGATGAGGGGGAGACCACTGAATGAATAGAAGTAATTCATCTTTCTCAGCTTTTAGTCATAGATTCTATAGAAAAGCAACTCGGTTACAGTCACTACTGTTTCATCATATCCCCAAACTACTGTCTGCTCAGAAAACAAGTAGATGTGGGATCATGAAGATGATGCAAATTTCCCAAAACATTCCCTTTCCAGCCCTAGTACCGTGCAGCTCTGCACAATTAGAACCAGCTGTCAGAGCAGGGCAGCAGCCAAGTGCATCCCTGTGAACAGCCTCCCAACCATGTGCTAGAGAAAGGGCCCCAGGAACAGAACGGAGAGGAGCCGTCGGCAGATCGGCTTGCCCAGATTCCCAAGCCCGATATGAGCCCCACAGGGCCACCCCTTCTTTTTCCACTCTTACACTGGGGACGCGGCTCAATTCCCTTTCCCCATATTGTTGGGAAATGTTTTTTTCCAAATAACCTCATCAGATGTTCTTTTAAAAAAAAAATACATGGTTTTGTTTTTGTTTTTATTAAGGACCTAGTACATGTTCATTACAAGAAACTTGGGTAATACAGAAAACCCATAGAAGAAATTTTAAATCACCATTAGCCTAATACCCAGAGAAAACCAGTGCTTACAATTTGGTCAATAACAATAGCTAAATTGACTGAATACTTACTAAGTGCCGGGCACAAGGTCATCAGTTTTATATACATTTACCCATTGTTCACCGAATTTTCACAACTCTATCTGATAGGTACAATTATTGCCCCATATTACCGATGAAGAAACGAAAGCTTAGTTGGAAAAGTTACACAATTTGCTCAAATCCTCAGATGTGGTCAATATGACAGCCAAGGTCCACACCCAGGAGGCCCTATTGGTGTCAGGGGCCTGGGCCCTTGGCCACAGAGCACCTCTGTGTCCAGGGAGGTGGCCGCTCCCCACTCCCAGGTGCAAGGGCACGCACACATGTGCACACACACTCACTCTCTCGAAAACTGAGCTCCTGCTGTATCTGTTGTTTCATAACCTGCTGTTGTCCTTACTATGTTACCAACATCTTCACGCCTCTGCCCTGTCTCTCCTTTTGTAGAACTCCTATGATGACACACATGACACCTCCTAGAAGCAATTCATCGTTATTTGTCTCCTTTTGTTTTTCCTGAGTTCCGGGAGAAAATGTTAGCTTGTCTTTTAACTCTACTTTGGTTTTGCAGTCTCTAATCTGCAGCTCACTCTTCCCACTGCAGTTGAAGTTTGGCAATCACGTGTTTCAGCGCAATTCAGTCTTTGTCAGTCTTGGTCTTCACACATTGCAGGGTCGCCCTGGACACCGCTGGGGGCACAGAATGAAATTTCTGGAAGTACCTGCTTCATGGCACAATGCAGGCCCCGACCTAATCTTCATACACTTTCTATTTTGGGGGCCAAATAAACTTTCCTATGTCTGGTGAGTACGCTGAACACCACCCCAGAAACCGGAAAAGTTAACTCAAAGGTTCCAGGGCCATATGATTTTACCAGTGGGTCCTCTCAGGCTTTTATAGAACACCTACTTCTTATACTAGATAATTTATTCCAGAGCACAGAAAGTGATGGAAAGAAGTCCCAAATCCTAACACCTAACAAATACAGAACAAGGGGGAAAAAGAATCATCCTACATGAACAAGCCCTTTAGTACAACTGCAACACAATTCAACTCGTTCAGCTCTATCCTACTTCCTTCGCTCATTCACAGCTATTGATCACTCTCCAAACTCTCTGATAAATTACCCCCCATACACACACACGCACACATACGTGCGCACACACAGCATCATCCTACATGATCTAGCAGGTCTGTCGAAGAAATATAAGGATAAGCTAATGTTATGCAATTTTTAACATAATAACAGTGCATCAATAAATCAAAGAAGGGATAGTGATATAATCCTCTCACCTACTTAAAGGCAATTGGTAAAATGCAACGTTTAGATTTTAAAAAGAAAAAAAGAACTTAGAAGTTTAGTGACATCTATCACAAACTAACAGCTGTCATTATACAACAAAGAGAAGCACTGCAGGAATTTGAATTAAAATGAGAAACAACAGGTGGTGCGTCCGTTCTCAGCTAGGTTCCTTATCTGAACCACAGAACACAGAAGATGACATGCGGCTCTCAGTCCTCCTGAGAGCGGCACACTCGTTACACACAGCAGGCCTTCGCACATTAGGCTTAACTTTCCCACAGCTCCCTGGCTGAGAAAGGTCTGGGAGCCACAGCCCAGGAGTATAATGCAAAACACATACTTTAAATTTTCTAATAGGTAGACTAAAAGTGGAAAAAAGATAAAATTAATTTAACAATTCACTTAGGTCAATATACCCAAAATACTATCTTTTAAAAACAGTTTACATTCTATTTTATACTAAGTCACTGAAATCTGGTCTGTTTTTTACCCTCAAAGAACACCTCAATTTGGAATAGCCACATTTCAAGTGGCCACAGCCACATGCGGCCACCATATGGAAAGCGCAGCCCTAGGCAATGTACAAGGCATACCTTTGAGATATGAGATATACTTACTGAAAAGGAGGGATCAGGTAGAACCAAAGGCAAGTCAAGAAGCCCCATCAGCAGGACCAGAGTGAGGTGGCAGACAGCTAAGACCCAGAGCGGAAGGCCAGCCCTGGACATGCAGGAGGACTGAACAGGGGGCGAACCTGCATGTGAGTGACCGAGGTTCTTCATTACCTAGGGTCTGTCCCCACCTCCGCTCCCCTGTCCCCGCAAAGGGAGGTAAAGCTTATCATGAATGGGTCAGGTAGAACCAGTTGCAGCTGTCAGAGGGACTCAGGCTACAGATGGAATGAAGAGATTTTTAAGAGATCAAGAAGGACACATGCAACTCACATGGGCAATGTTATGGTCTCCTGGGGACATCCTAAGTCAGAAATCCTGGGTTCTGATTTCAGCTGTGCCCTAAACCCCCTTTGAGACTTTGGGTCATTCCTTCCCACTTTGGGGCTCGGTTTCCCCATCTGTGAAACCCAGTCGCACTGAATGGTCTTTAAGATCATCCCAGTTCTCCCACACTATGAGCTGAAGAGGAGCTGAGGTCACATGTCTGGTTTTATACAAAAATACCACTAAGTCAGCCCTGCCCCTGGAGACTGCATGACCTCAGTCATTTTCTTTCTCCAAGGGTTCTGAGGAGGTATGGAGAGGGTGAGTCTGAGAGACACAGTCAAGGAGGAGTAGGGCTCCAGGGCACTGAGCTGTCCCACAGGGATGGAGTAGATATGATGAATTGGTGAGGCGGGAGTCAGACAGGGTCTGATGAACAGAACATCACAAATGACCGTCGACTACTGAAAACTCAGGTTCTAGAAAGAGAGAACGGGAAGGAATGGGAGAAAGGGGAAAGAAAAAAGAGAGAGGTGGGAAAGGGAGGGAAGAGAGAAAGCAGCACAGAAAAGAGAGAGAGGGAGAGAGAGAGAGAGAGGGACAAAAGAGAAAGGTGCTCAAAGGCAGAAAGATTAAATTCCGGGTGGGATCAGCCTGTCTTCTGAGGTGGGAATGCCATACAGAGGCGCCCCCGGGCGGCGCAGGGCAGGGAGGGACGGGCGTGAGGGCCCCACCGTGGCCAGCAAGCTGTCCAGGGCAGGAGAAGCGCTCGGAGAGAGAAGCAAATGGGTAACACACGCGACAATCAATATTCCCAACAAAAGCCACGACAGGAGCACACACCAAAGGCTCATCAGACACCAAAGACGTAGCATTAGTCACCTTATACCAGGGACCCATCTAGGGAGGCTGAGAACTAAACCATGTGGCCCCAAATCTCCCCAGCGAGGAAGAGAAGAGCACAGCGGGAACGCACTGAGGAAACCGAGCACCCGCCCCACAGTCCCTCTCCCTCTGAGAGGCCAGCAGGTCCTTCCAAACAAGCTCAGCCTGAGTCCAGGCTGAGAATAAATAATAATAATAATAATAATGATAATGATAATAATAAAAACGGCATGCTTACTATGTGCTAGGCACGAGGCAAAACACTCCTCTTACCTTATGCCACTTAATCATTTAAGGATGATGTCTATCAGGAAGGACTATTATTGCCCCCAGTTCACACAGAAGTAAAACTGAGATTCAGAGAGAATAATTAACTTGCCCAAAGTCACAGAGCAATAGGTGACAAAACTGGGATTCAAATCCAGGTTTCCATGACTCTCGAACCCAAGCTCTTAACCAGTGCTCTCAGCCCGGTCAAGCATTACTACCACACTTTTCCGCCATTTTGAATAATATTGATTCCGTAGCTACAGAGTAGATGGCACTACAGGGGTTATGAAATGAACAAAAAGTCAGGGAAGGAAGAAATCTACAAGTCACTGCATGTGGTCTGCCTTCCAGGTACCACACAATGTGCTTTTGTCTACTTTGCTTAAGCTCCAAGCCAGACCATGAAATAGGTTTTACTATTTTGTTTTTCAGATGGGAAAACTGAGGCTCGCAGAGATGAAATAGTTTATGCAAGTTCATCTAGGTGGCCAGGGGCAGACCCCAGAGCCTGAGCTTTTAATATAAAAGGCCCCCGAGGGATGCTGAGGCCCTCAGTCTGGCAACCAGACAGGGGCCAGGCTGCAGAGAGGCTTTGGTCACAACAGGCTAAGGGCCTGATGGGCAGATGGGGTCTGCAGAAGCCGATGAGCCTGGAGGTTGCACGAGGTCTCAAGGCTGTCCCGGCCTCAGGGACGCCCCTGGCCCCCTCCCTGCAGGCAGGCCCGACAGCAGTGCAGAGCAAGACAAGGCTGCAGGAGGGAGCCACAGGGTAAGCCTGTGCTCATCAAAACGATAGTCACATTCAATGAATCACCCTGAAAGAGTCTTCCCCCATCCCCAGTAACTTGGTTTTTGATCACAAGCAGCTTGAAGTCCTGGACAGAGCAAGATTTCCAGAAAAAAAAAAAGCCAGACTTTTGATGAATTCCAGGAATGGCTACACAGTGGGACGTATTACAGGAGTGCCGGCTGTTTTGACATTCGAACTGCCTGATGGTGACCACAGACGCCCGGTGCACAAGCAGACCAGGAGGAATGGCTCTTTCTGAAAAGCTGTTTCCTCTCCTGAAAGGCTAGAAGGAAAAACCAACCTTTCAGATGTTTGATCTATATAGGGATACTTATTTAAATTAAAAGTGTGAGAAACCTTTCAGACACTGGAGCCACTAGCCTTTGATGGTGTGAAACCACCTTGTGAGACCATGGCTTCAGGCCCAGCCTCAGGCCCAGACAGCTCCTCCACCCTCGCCAGCCCCATCGGATCAGGATGCCCAGCCAGTCTTTCAGAGTGCCTCCGCTGTGCCAGGCGCCGTGCAAGGCTAAGGGGACAGAGCAGTGATAGGGCATTTGCCTTCCACGGGCGATGACACACATTAAGAACATGTTACCACGTGCCTGAGGACAAGTTCAGAGTGCAAAGAGAGAGTGTAACAGGGGGCTGGCTTCGCTAAGGAGCAGGGGGCTAGTGGTGAGCCAGATAGTGCAGACAGGAGGGGCACAGGGGGCAAGGACACCAGGCAGAGAACAGCAAGTGCACAGGCCTGGAGGCAGGTCCCAGGACCTGCGAGGGCGCCGGAGTAGGCAAAGCTGAGGAGTGGGTGGGAAGGGCCAGGAGGAGGGCTGGGAGAAAGGATACGCCAGGTCTCACAAGGCCTGCTTATCCATCTTAAAGACTTGGAACTGATCCTACGGGCACTGGGGAAGCCAGTGGAAATTCTGAAGCTCCGTGATGTGGATAGAGATTTGAAAACTGCAGGGTGGGTGACAGAGTAGGATGGGGCAGGAATGGCTGTAGTGATGCCTGCTGGGAAATAAGCATATAAACTGAGGAGGAAGTAAGAGGGCAGCCTGAGAAGGGAGGTGGCACTGGGGACCCCGAGAAGTAGAATAAGGGAAGACAGGGCACAGGGACTGACCAGGTGCAGAGAATGCGGGAAAGAGAGGAGTCACTGATGGTAGACCAAGTCTTTTCCTGACGGGGTGGGACAGGTGTGCCATTCCCGGGGTGGGAGACCGCAGCAGGGGTCTGGGGAAAGGACCATAGGTTTGGCTGGGGGCATGTCATGGCCATGGGGCCTGTGGGATTCTGGCTGCTGCTTGTTCAGCTTCTTGAAAGAAGCACAGCTCTGCCAGGGCCTACAGAACCAAGTCCCACGAGGCCTGAGCACGGCTTTCTAGGCCTCTGCAGTGGGACCGCTCTGTCCTCTCGTCTCATTTTCCACAACGCCCTTTCCCTCTCCTTTGCTCTTGCCAAACTGCTCCCTGGTCCCTGTCCATGGCCACGTTCTTCCCAAATGCCTTACCTGTGTGCGAGCTGTTCCCTCTACCTGGAATGCCCTTTCCTATGCCCAAATCCTACCAATCTTTCCAGGCCACAAGCAAACAGGATACTTTGCCCGTTGCCCCTGGCTAGAAGTATTGGCTTCCCTCCCTCCCGCACAGTACTTAGTCTGTCCCCTTCAGTGTGGCCCTTGTAATTATTTATAGAAATTTCTTACCTTTCCCATTGGACCAGGGGTTTCCCATTCATCCCTGAGTCCTTGAAAGACCAGGCAGGGAGCCTCTCACACAGCCCATATGTGTGAGACGGCTGAATATTAAGTATAACAGTCACCACCCCAAGCAGGTCCGGGAATGCATAAGCAAGGCACATGAAGGACGTCTGGAAGAATAGTTCCTCTAATTACATACACTTAAGTCTATAACTCCGCGCGGAGACCTCAGGCATCTGCCCCCTTGCACATCAGCCTTCTTCCAGATGCCACTCAGACTTCAAGGGCCACGTAAACCTTGACCTCAGCATATATGCAGCTGAGGCTGCTCAGCCCCACTCTGACCACCCCCACATCAGAGGGCAGTGGCTCAGAGCCACCCACAGTCTCACCATCACCTCGCAGGGTCATATGGGGTCTGAAATGGGCCATGCAGGGATGCAGGCGGGGGCTGGCCACAGTCTGAGCCCCGAGTGCTCCAGGGCCGAGAGGAGGGAAGGGTGGCCAAAGAGCATGGCTGCGCTCTGCAAAGTGGGGAAGGCTGCACAGGGAGGTGTCTGGGCACAACATTTTGAGAGGCTCTCCCTCTCCAAAAAGTTTATCCACAATGCAGAGGGGGGAAGAAAGACAGAGAGAGATCACAACCCTTTTTATGAGTAGGTTTTATCCCAGAACCTCATATTTTCCACTGAAGGAAAAGCTGATCTGCATCAAAAGATTCAAACTTTCAAGACCTACACTTGAGAGAAAGAAACGATCCTCAGCCATAAATTTAAAGTTTGCTTTAAACTCTCACTTGCCAAGAGAGTCAGGGCTTCGGAGCCCTCCATGCCCTGGTTGGGCCCTGCCTGTCCACCAGTCTAGTCGGAAGGCAAACAACACAGGCCATTTGTAATGACGAGCAAACACTAATGAATTTCGGAGCACGCCTGGCGCTTGCATTCAGGGATCATAAAATCATCTGGCTGCTTCTCCCTTTTGCTGGCATGTCCCTGCGGCAGTCCCAGCATTTACAGGCAAGAAGGGGCTGCCAGGGCCACTCTGTGAGGGAGGCCGAGGGTGGGGAGGGTCTGCCTGTTAATCTTCCCATTACATACAAACCCATTTTTGTGCTCTGACATTCAGACCAAATCTTGGCATGTAAAGTCATGTTAAACTGTATTTATTTTTTTAGACATCTTGGGATGGGAGGGAGAGTCAACCTCACTGTCTCAATTGCACACAGGTACAAACCTAATCAAAATGGCTTTTTAAGTATCAGTCAGATACAATGAAAAGATTTTAAATGAAGTTAGACTTTTCCCAGTTAGAGATATAATTTGTCTAATACACCACCTGAACTCTTAAGTGTCTACAGGAAGGGAATTTCCACACACACCACCAGCCACCAGGGCAGAGCCCCTCCCTGCCCGGCTGAGGCAGAGCCTCCTCCTGGCCACGCCGCTGGGGAGGGGACCGAGGTGGCTCTGGGACTCCTTCCACCCCAGGGAGGTCTGCAAGAACCCAGACGGTCATGGCTGTCTGGGGCCCTCCAGAGGCCGACAGCGTTCCTCAGGGAGCCGCACACCAGAGACCACAGGAAGAGTTACTGAAATGCAGAATGAGCTCCCACATAAGGGACTCTTTCTTCATCCGAAATAAGTATGTAAAGCTCACTCTCCAGTGGCCAAGCAGTCCCACGTGTGGCCTAAGCCACATGCTGTCTCTTTTCAGGAGGCATCACTCGTCCTCCACGTCTGCCCCAGGCCCTCCACCCCAGCTGCGCGGGCTCTGTTCGGAAGCCTGCACAGTAGGAACGGCACTGGCTGGAGTAGGTAGAGGTCTCAGAGCGAGAGGTCCCCAAGAGGCAAATGACATATTAGGACAAGGGGACACAGAAGGACTCTGACTTCCCATCACTTGCATTTTGAGAGTGTCAGCCCAGCTTTTGACCATTCTAGCTTATCTGGGAGCTACACTTTCCCCTATACCTCATCACAGGGGAAGTCACCTTGAATGATGTGCGCCTGACCCCCACTGGTCCATTAATAACTCCTTGTGTGCCAAGTTGGAATCTAGATGGAGGAACAAGACTCAGCCTCCAGGGCTCAGGAGCCTGGGCAGCCACCTCGTGGCCACCTTGCCTCCCAGGGAGGCAGAGGAGGCCGGTTTGGAAGCCCGGGAGAGGGGCACGAGGAAGGTCACGGGAGACAGATGAAGACTAGTGTCCGGCCAGGCTTCCGGGCCTGGGCTCCAGCCTCCCCCAACTTCTAGCTTCCGTGAGACACCCCTTGAGGCTTAGAGTAAATGCCCCTTTCTGTAGGCAGGTCCCATTCTTGTCAAGCTGGCTTGAGTTGTTTCTGTTACCTGAAACTAAAAACATCCTGACTCACCTGGTTTCCCACGTCCTGTTCTCCCAGCACGTCAGCCTGGGTGGCCTCAATGAGGGGAAGTGCATGGGGAAGAGAAGGGAAGGCAGGGCCTGGCGGAGGCCACGCTTGGAAAGGTCCTGTCTCAGGGAAACAGGAGTCCGGGGACCCTCCTCGGAAGAGGAGGGACCATAGGCCAGGGACGGGGCTTCCAACTCTGAGAGATTCTAGAACCTGCTGACATTCCCAGCGCGCAGATTTGTTTTCCTGTTTCCCTCAGAGGGGTTAGCAATTTAATTTTAACAAAATCAAGGCCGGGGGCTCTAAATCCTCCCTGGAAGTAGGGAGAGTGGGTGGGGATTAAGACGGCCTCCTGCCCCACAGGCGCCCTGGGAAACATTTGTGCCAGGGCGTGGAGCTTTCAAGAAGGGAAAGCCAGCCTGGCCTCTGAGGCACAGAGACTCAGAGAAGTGAAGCGAACTGCAGGGGGCCACAGGGCCACAAGTGGCGAGGCCAAGGTTTCAACCTAGGTAGATTCTGGCCGTACACCAAAATCCGTACTCTCTTCCCAACCCCATCAGTAGATTTCACCTGCCAACTCTTCTTTCCCTAGGGCCCAGAGCAAAGAAGCATTTGTGACCATCAATAAAAATAATAATGAAATCAAACCTCTCCACCGCCCCCCCCCAACAAAGAGTCTATTTATGACACAGGTGGGCCTGTTAGGTGGAGGGTGCTCTGTCCCGCTGGTGCGCTCCTGGATTTGAGATGCGCATTAGGGCTGTAGGTGCGGGGGGGTCTGAACTGCTCTGCGGGGAGACGGATGGTCCTGAGAGGGGAACGAAGAGCTGGGAAAACTGGAAGAGGCTAGGATCAGCTAAGAAGCCCACAATGATGGTGTATCTAACAGGTATTTTAGCAACAGGGATGCCTACGGTGCCTGTTAAAGCTATCAGTGGGGCCCTGGCTGGGTGGAACATAGTCCCATACACCAAAGAGATGGGGTTTGATCCCTGTTCGGGGTGTGTACTAGGGGCAACCAATTGATGTTTCTCTCTCTCTCCCTTCCTCTGTCTCTAAAAAAATCAATAAACATATCCTTGGGTAAGGATTTTTTTTTTTAAGCTGTTAATGAGGTCCCCAAGGTCCCCTTCCCATGCAGTCTCCTCGGTTGTCTTGCACTCTGTAAAACAGATTCTTCAGGAGGAACCTGCAAAGGCGCTGCCCCATCACATGGTATATGTGATAGAAGATCCGGAAAGTAAGCCCTGCTCTTCCTCACACTATAGAGACTGGGATCCAAGATTCAAGACTAGTTTACGCCCATTTCCAAGAGACACCTGAGTGGTGACACCAGCAACAACTGAGGAAAAGAGAAAGAGAAGGAACGGCGGCGGCGGCGGCCACCCACATTAAGTTCCGGCGGGCGCGCTAAGTGGGGATTTAAATGCATTGTGACATGAATCTTCCCAACGGCCCTGTGAAGCAGTTGCTGTTGTCACCGCAATTTCGTGGGTGAGATAACAGAGATCTAGAGACGTTAAGGAGCCTTCCCGAAGTCACACAGCTGGTTTGTGGTGACGCAGGGTCTCAAACTCAGCTCCATCCGAACTCACGCAGTAAACGACGTGCCACACAATCTCCCCAAGCATGAAGTGTTTGAGCCCTGACGCTTCCTCTTCCTTTCTAGAGGGTTCTAGGCAGCCAGGGGCCTGCCCAAGATGCTCCTCTCCGCTCAACATCACCTCCTTCTGGCCGCTCCAGTTTTTCCTGAAGCCACTTCTCTCAAGGCTGCCCCTCAGTTGTTTTTTACCCCAGGTCCCACTAATATCCCAACACGTTGGCCACTAATGAGTCTCTAGTGGCAACTCCGCCCACAAGACCCCCTCGCAAGCCCAGGGTCCTCCCACGGACAGAGCCGGGATCTGCAGCTCCTAAGAGCCTGCAGCTCTGCTGAAGGCTCAGGCAGATTTAACGGCGGGTGCACCGGGCACGCGCCCTGGGCCCCGACTTCTGAAGGCATGTATTTTTATTTTCCCTGTCTCCCTCTCTTTTTTTAAGGGGCCCAATATTTTCTGCTGCGCCCGGGGCCTCAGTTGACCTTAACCCGCCTCTGGCTGAAGGGCTTGCCAACAAAGCCCACAGAATCCGAGAAAGAGGTGTTCTATTTGCTGCCATGCTTCTGGCACCAGGCATCCCAGGTGGGTGTCTCAGAGGCGCCTCAAATTCAACACACACAAAACCAAATTCTCCACGGGTCCCGCCCCACCCTACGTCACCTGCGTTCTCCCACCAGTCACCCAGCTGCCCGGCCTCTTCGTGCGTGGCCTGGCCACGTGGAACATTTCGTTCACTTCATTCTCCTGTCTTGTGCCCTCACCTGAGGCCTTAGTACACGCTACTCCCTCTGCTAGAAATATCCCTTCTCTTCCCCTTTACCTGACCAACCCCACTTCACTCCGCAGGCCTTGGCTTGAACACCAGGCACGCTCTCCGGCGCCCCCGCCACGGCCCAGGCCAGGTGGAGGCCCCCACGCGCGTGTGTCGCCCCCTCACCGCGCTCTGCCACAGGACTTGCTGAATTGTCTGTCCTCACTCCTCAGGCCACAGGAGAGCGCCTCGGCGTCTGACCTGCCTGCCTGTGCACAGCCGGCTCCTAAGCGCCTGGCCACAGCCTATGTTGAATGACTCAGTGTTGACGAATGGGTGGTATCCTATAGTAATTAGCAGGAGGTAAAGTGATTAGAAAAAACGAGCTTTCCAGATAGTGGATGTTCAATTCTTTAAGCACAGTAATTTTTTATTCAGTGAGTCAGTGAAAATTTACTGAGCAAATACTATGTGGCCAGCACCGTACCCAGCATTTCAGAGACAACACGCCAGATGTGGTCGCGGCCCTGGAGTTTCGGGGGCCTTTGGAATCTAATGAACGCTATGGGCTCCCCTCCCAGTAAAATGTATGTTAAAAAATTATGTGAAGTTTTGTACACAAATTTACTTAACATTAAATCTAAATTTAAAAAATCTTTTCAGAGATTATTTCTCTCTCTCCTATTTTTTCAAGCAAAAAAAAAACACGAAAAAAACTTAATACCAACTTCCTGAAAAGAATCAGAAGAAATCCAAACTGTACCAGCAAGAGCAAACATGAACTACAGTGAGGATCCTGGTGCAGTCCAGCACGAGACGTGGTTACCAGGGGCTGACGTGGGCCCTCGAGCCAGACCACGTAGCTCAAATCTGGCGCTGCCACCGACCAGCCCTGGGCAGACTGATTAACCTCTCTGGCCTCTCCTCATCTGAAAATGAGGATAATAAAAAATGCCTTCCTTATATGACTGTTATGAATATTCAACGGTTTAGCTCACGTAAAATTATTAGAATAGTGACTGATCCAATAAGTACAGTTAAAATTACTATCATTGTTGAGTATAAAGCTGAAATTGTTGAGTGTCCCTCCTTGACACATAATGCCTTGACGTTCAGTCAGCTCGGCTTCTTGCTTTATCAACAGATGCTGAACACCCTGAGTCCCAAAGGCAGGCAGCGGCCCACCAGAGCATCACTCCGAAAGCCCACTCACGAGAGTCAGGGAGCGCCAGGTGTCAAGGACCAGCAGCGTCCTCCAAGAGTTTTCCTGCTGGATCCACTCCACGCCATCTTCTTTTCTCTCAAGCCAGTGAGGAAAGCCACGTCAAGGTCTCCATCACTGACGGGTTTTCCCCAAGGAAGGGCTCTGAGTCCACACTCCGTCTGCGTGTCTCCCTGAGCAGAAGCCGCCTTCCAAAGAGAAGGGCAGCGCTTCTAGGTATCTCCAGGCTCCTGCTGCTGAGACTGAGCATGACTCTGCCACTCCCAGGTTGTACAAACATTTCTTCCAGCGGTACGGAGCTTACGGCCTCGTCCAACCCAGCCTCCTCTTAGGAGGCACCATGGCCAGAATAACTCGTTTTTCGGAACCATCTATAATGGCGAATTTGAAAGATCTACCTCACTCACATGGCCAAAAATATCGAGTAAGTAGGCCAAGTCATGAATGAATTCCTCTTTCTGTGTTGTGTTTTGCTTTACTTTCAAAGGAAAAAAAGTAGAACTTCAGTGTGAAGCTCAGGCAAGCACTTCAAGGCTTGCCCTCTGGAGAGCCGGTGGACCCCCGGGCAGTCGGGGCAGCTGCACGCTCTGCTCCATTTCTCAGCACAGCCTCTGGAGACGGCGGTCACCCCAGGCCCCCGCTCCAGTGAAACCGCAGGCCCTTGGGACCGCTGTAGTCTTTGACGGCAGTGCACACGGGCACAGAAGAGCCCGGCCACAGTGGCAGGCAGGCCCTCTTGCTTCCACAAAGCTCCAAAACCAGACGTGTTGCCGGACAAAGCAGATGTTTCATCTGTACACAGATAGCCTTGACATTCCTTTCAGTCAAAATTTAGCTTGGCAAAGAAACTGTTTGCCATTTTGAAGACTTAAAAGTTTCCCAAAGGGGTTTGAAATATGAGAATTATTCTTGAACACTGACAGCATGCAGGTAACGGATACCAACTGGAGCTGGGAGCGCTGAGGCCACTGAGAGCAGTTTGTGCAACGGGCTTCAAAGGAAAGGGCACAGCTGCTGATTCTTTCCCTGGCCTACTTTAAAATACAGAACATGGGTCAGCTATTCTAGAAATGTCATCATTTGACAGAGCAACTGATTTTCATCTCCTTCCTCTGCTCCGAGCCACAACTCAACTCAGTCAGGTCCAAGTTACGTGGCTTCACCAAGTCCCCTCTGTCAGAGAGACTTCTTCTGCATAGCAACTCATTAAGCACTTTTGAAGCGGATTGCAAAACAAGGTTTTTGTGTTGCGGTAAGTCCATATTTTGGGAAATTTCCATCCTTTCCAAGTGAAGTCTGCTTCTCCCCAATGAGGTCCCTTCTCCCCTATGAATCTTGGGCGGTATGTGCCCTTCCTCCTCGCAGGTGTCATGTGATCCTTGACTAAGAATCCTGTCACTAGACATTGAAACCTATATAATTTTATTAAGCAATGTCATCCCAATAAATTTAACTTAAGAAAAGAAGAAAGGTGGATATAAAACATATGCTAATACAAAAATAAGAAACAGAAACAAAAACAAAAGTAAGGCCAAAGATTGTGTAAGCTTCACTGCACTCCTCATTTGATACTTTCTGACATCAGCTAGGGTCAGCGCAAACACAAACAGATGCACATAAGGGTAAAGCTAAGGTGCACATTCCTAAATTCCTTTCAGAGGGAAAGTACGAGGCAACGCAATCCAGTGGCAATGAAACTGTCATTACCCAGATGCATGTGCTAGCATCTAGTGCCATCCTACGCACTTTCAGAGTAGAATGACACCTTAATATAATTAGAGAAAAATAACTGTTTTTCCGTAGAAGATAATTTTCAAAATAAAGAGGCTTTCGGTTCTGTCTTTGACAAAGTAACTAGTATCGAATTAACTATAAAAACTGGATAAAGTAACAACAACAAAAACCTGGCTCTTTGAAGATATCAGAGAGCAACTACAGCAGGTAGGGCTGGAGGGCCCAAGACCCCGGGGAGATGGGAAACGCCCTAGGTGAGCTCTCTGTTCACCACTGCTTTGTCCTCTGACAACACCAAGTGTTGACAAAGACAAGGAACAACTGAAACTCACACACGCTGCTGACGGGCATGTAAACTGGTATGACTGCTCTTGAAAACAGCTCAGTAGTATCTATTAAGCTGCACGTACACATTCCCTATGACCAAGCAGTTTCACTCCTGGATATTATACTCAAGAGAAATCCGTGTTTATGTCCAACAGAATGTTTAAGGTTGTCTGTAGCAACATTATTCATAATAGCCTTAAACTGGAAACAACCAAAATACCCATCAGCACTGGAAAAGAGAAATAAAATATGGCCTATTCATACAAGGAGTGGAATGCTGTGCCAGAATGAAAAAGGATGCAACTCCTGCTACACAGAAACGCGATACATCTCATGCATATAATGTTAAGTGAAAATAGACAATTATTAACCAAAGTCACCCCAATAAGTTTAATTTTAAAAATTTTTTAAAGGACAAAAAGTTGCCCTGGCTGGTGTAGCTCAGTGGACTGAGTGGTGGCCTGTGAACCAAAGGGTGGCCGGTTTGACTCCCCAGTCAGGGCACATGCCTGGGTCGTGGGCCAGGTCCCCGGGAGGGGCGCACAAGAGCCAACCACACACTGATGTTTCTCTCCCTCTCTTTCTCCCTCCCTTCCCCTCTGTCTAAAAATAAAATAAATAAAAATCTTTTAATAATATTTAAAAACAGACAAAAAGTATACGTAATATGATTCCATTTATATGAAGTTCAAAAACCGACAAAACCACCAACAGTGACAGAAGTTAGAATAGTGATTATGCTTGTGGGTAGTTAATAACTTGGAAGGTGCATGAGGGGGGTTTCTGGGGGATTGGAATGTTCTGTGTCTTGATCCGGGGTAGTTTCATGGTTGGTTTACTTTGTAAAAATGCACTGAGTTTTACTTTTTTACTTAAGTACCCTTAAGATTTGTGTACTTTACTATTATATGTACTTTTAAAAATCTCTTTAAAAGAGAATTGACTTTAACATATAATTATTTCATGCAAATGCAACAATGTCTTGTGGAGATTATTACATATGTAGAAGTAAAATGTATGATAACAATACTACAAAAAATAGAAGGGAGATAAATAGAAATATAGTGTTGTAAAGTTGTTGTATTATACACAAAAATGCTGTATTATCACTTGAAAGTAGCCTGTGATTTGTTACAGATGTATACTATAAACCCTAAACCAACCACTAAAAGAAATATAGCCAGTTAGCCAATAAAAGAGGTAAAATAAAATCATGAAATATGCTCAATTACTTTAAAAGAAGTCAGAAGAAGAGAAAAAGAGAAACAAAGAACGGATTTAAATCCAACCAGATCAATAAACACATTAAATATAGTCTAAGTACCCCGATTAAAAAGCAGACCTTGTTAGACTGGATAAAAATGCAGGAATCAACTTTATGCTACCTACTACAAACACACTTTAAATATAAAGATACAAATAGGTTGAAAGTAAAAGGATGAAAAATAGGTATCATTCTGTCTTAGTCCATTCAGACTGCTGTAACAAAAATTCCATAAATGCAGTGGTTTATAAAGAAGAGAAATTTACTTCTCACAGCTCTGAAGGCCAGGAAGTCCCAGATCAAGGTGCTGGTAGATTCAGTGTCTGCTAAGAGCCCAACTCCTGGTTTGAAATCAGTGTCTTTTCACTGTGTCCTCACATGGCGAAAGACAGGGGCTGCTGTTCTAAGGTCTCTTTGATAAGGTCTCTAAACCCAATCGTGAGGGTTCTGCCCAAAGGCCCCATGTCCTAACCACCCCAAGGCCCCATTCCTAATGTCATCACCGTGGCAGTTATGATTTCAACATATGAAATTTAGGAGGGACACAAACATTCAGATCACAGAACATGCTAACACTGATGAAAAGCAAGATGGTTATATGCTCTAACAAAGTAAATTTCACAGCAAAGAATATTACCAGGGGTAAGGCAGGTCATTTCATAATGATAAACGGTAAATGCAATAGAAGGGCATAAGAATTAAAAATGTTTATACAGCTAATAACAGAATTTCAAAATTCATGAAGCAAAAACTGATAGAACTTAAAGGAAAAATCGACAAGTCCACAATTATAGTGGTAGATTTCAATACTCTTCTCTCAATAGTTAATAAAACAATTAAGTAGAAAATCAGTTAGGAAGGATACAGATGGCTTCGATAATACTATGAACTAACTTCACCTAAATTTTATTTATAGAACACTGTGCAAAACAGAAGGCACATTTTTTCCAAGTTCACTCAGAACCTAATCACGACTGACTATGTTCTGTGCCATAACATAAATCTCAATACATTTTTAAAATTCAAATTGTACAAAGTATATTCTCTAACCATAACAGAATTAGAAATCAATAGCATAAAATACCTAGAAAATCCCAAAATATTTGGAAACTAACACATTTCTACATAATTCATAGGTCAAAAAAAATTAAATGCAAAATTAGAAAGCATTTTAAACTGAATGGAAATGAAATCCCCAAAATATCAAAATGTGGTGGTGGGGGGAGCTAAACCAATGCTTGGAAGGAAATGTATAGCACTAGAAGCCTACGTGGGAAGGGAAGAAAGGTCTCAGATTATTGACCTCAGCTTCTACTTTAAGAAACTAGAAGTGCAAATTAAACTCAAAGTGAGCAGAAGAAAGGAAATTATTAAAAATATTAATAGAAATCAATGGATTAGAAAACAGAAAATCAATAGAAAAGAATTAATGGAACCAAAAATGTTTTTTGAGATTGATAAAATCAATAAACTTAGCCAGACTGATCAGGAAAAAAGAAAGGAAGATTTATTATTCACAGAGATGTCATCATCTGTGTAGAAAACCCTATAGAAACTACAAAAAATCTACTAGAATAAGTGAGTTTTTAAAAAAGATTTTATTTATTTTTAGAGAGAGGGAAAGGGAGGGAGAGAGAGAGGGAGGGAAACATCAATGTGCTGTTGCCTCTCGTGCGCCCCCTACTTGGGACCTGGCCGGCAACCCAGGCATGTGCCCTGACCAGGAATTGAGCCGGCGACCCTTTGACTCACAGGCCAGCACTCAATCCACTGAGTCACACCAGCTGGGGCTGGAATAAGCAAGTTCAGCAAAATTGTAGAATATGAGGTCAATTTTTAAAAAATAAGCCATATTTCTATCAACTAGTGATAAAAAAGTGGAATCTAACTTAAATAAAATAACATTTATAATGGCACAGAAAATAAAATACTTAGGGATAAATCTGACAAAAGATATGTAAGACATATGCACTGAAAACTACATAACGTTATTGAAACAAATTAAAGAAGATCTAAATTCACAAAGATACATACTGTGTTCACGGCTGAGGTGACTCAATATTATCAAGGTGCCAATTCCCCCCAAACTGATCTACAGACCCAATGGAATCGCAATCAACAGCCTGTCAGTCTTCTCATAAACTTAACAAGCTGATTTTAAAATTCATGTGGAAATGTGAAGGAAAAGCAATTCTGACACAGAAGAACGCATTTTAAGGACTACCTGCCTTCCGGACAGGGGAGGAAGCTGGGGAGGAGGGACTGCAAGGAGCATGGGGGTATTTTTTGAGTGACGGGTATGCTTAGTATCTTGATTTGATGTTGGTTTCTCAGGTATATACACACAGCCAAGCTCATCAAACTGTTGGCTTTATTTACATGTGGTTTATTACATGTCAATTATACGTCAAAAAAGCTGGAAAAAAAAATCTCGTTCAGTCCTCACGTCCAGTTTTTGGAGGTGGTCCTGTTATTGTCTCCGTTTGGCATGTGTGGAACCTGAGGCCTGGAGAGACTGAGTCACTTGACTTGAGCATGATCCCACAGATACAGACATAGCATCTTCTCACTCCAGAGCCCACGCTCTTAAGCTCTAGGCCCTACAGAAAGAGATGCTTTTCTATCGGCCTCTCGTTCCTTCAACAGGTATTGACAAGTATTGATCTTACAGTGGGTCAGACTCTGTGGCTGGAGTAAGAGATACAGTAGTGACAGAAAAGGTCTATCCCAGGGCCTTTCTGTGCTTGACTTAATGGCCCTGTCCCTGCTTTCCTCCTATTACATCCTGACTTCTCTCAGAACAGAAGAAATATGTGCATTTCTGCCGCGGTCCAGACCCAGTCTCCTTTGACCATCACAACACTATGAGATGGGTAACACTTGCACCTTACAGATAAGGAAATGGAGGCACTGGGAGGTGAAGGTGCTTGCCAGGGTCACAGAGCTGGAGAGCAGCAGAGCCAGGTCATGAGCGCAGACCTTCCTGACTCGGAAGCTTAGGATCCTCCCATCACTTGGAACTGCCCGGAATCACGCAGTTGCTCCTGTCACAAGAGTCCAAACGAACGCTGTTTTCCTCGCAGACAAAAATCACAACCAGGTGCCAAGTCCTCATGGATAATAAGAGCTGTTTACCAAAGGCTCTGTTTTGTGTTATTAATTCATTTAAAAGGAAATTTGGTTTCTAACCAGAACTAATGTCATACTCACACTCAAGAAGGGAGAAAAAACGAGCCTGGAAGTTGCAAAGTTGATTTTGCTGAATCAAACATAGGCTGCTGGCCCATGTCTGCAGCCCAGGTCAACCGACTCCTGCCGGCTCTCCCCACCCTCTCCAACCTCTGCCTCCATCATGAATGGAGCTGGAAGAAGCCCTTTCCCACTTTGCTTCCGTTGTCACAAGAAATTGTCATAACGGATACAGTAGTTACCAGGGAATGAGAAGCAAATAACAAATGCAAACTCAGAGCAGTAACACATGAAAGAGACAGCTGCTCAGGCTTCCGGAGCTAACACCAGCGCGAGGAGCTTTAGGCCAGGAGCCACGACCCGGCCCACGCCGTAGCCCAACTGGAGGGCACCTGGCCCATGCCCTCACTGCCCAATTCAGTTGTTTAACGAAGGGAAGCAGCGCAGCACAGAAGTCGAGAGGACTTGGTATTACTACTACGACATTCTAAATGTACTGAACAAATAATGCTGGGCACTGCACTGGGGCACGGGATATGGGGAGAGTGGTACTGTCACCATCCCTGGGTAGATGAGTTTATCTTCTAGCAGGGAGACAGGCTTGACACAAAGTAATCATTCAAATTTTAAAAGTCAGAACGTTTCAGCACAATGGTGAGAGGCGCTAAAGAGGAGGAGCAGTGGGTGGCGTGGAGGGAGGGAACCCCAGGGGAAACTGCACTCCCCTGGAGCCTCAAGCTGCTCACTCCATCTCCTGAGGGAGGAGAGGGGGGGAGCGGAGGAGAGGAGGAGAGGAGGGGAGCGGAGGAGAGGAGGAGAGGAGGAGGTGGCTGTGAGGAGGGAGAGAAGAGCATCCCAGGCCCAGGGCACAGCACGTGGGAAGGTGCTGAGATGGGAGGGAACAAAGGGGACTGAGGGCAGTTTGGGCCCTGGAGGCCAGGAGGGCTGCTGCTGGCCTGCCGGGCAGAGTCTGGCACCGGGCAGGTGGGTCTGCATCCGCGGAGCAGTGGGGAGCCTCAGAGGGCTAGGCAGGACCCAGGACCGGGAAGTGGTCAGACTCTGGCTTTAGAAAGATGTCTCTGGAAGCAGAGAGGAGGTTGGGGGGCAGGGCTGTCCATGGGGAGATGTGATCTGAGAGGTGGCAGTACTTAGGCCAGGCTAGGGCAGTGGAGGGAAATGGTCTAAGAAAACTGTCCAGCATGTGACCGGAGAGAGAGGTTTTAATGATGTCAGCGAAATCGATCTCCGCTTTACAAATAACTGCCTGCTGGCAAGGCTCTTCCTTTCTCCCAGGGCCCAGGGCTGCGATTCCAAAGCGCGGCGAAGACACACAGGGTTTGTCCAGCATCCAGCACTGACCTTGGCCTTCTGGAATGCCTGCTTCTTCAGAGCAGGCAAACAGCACCCAGACAAAAGGCCGGAGGGTCAGGTTCCTGAACCCACAGGCAGTGTTTTCCTGAACTGCAACATGTCATGCGGCCCAGAAGAAACTGTGCACTTCGGCAGGGTGCCTTCATTCCCGCAGGCCAGCCCTTCTGCCAGCCGGCAGATGCTGGTCAAGTCACGCTCTGGGGTCCAGTTCTGATGAGGAGAAGGGTGCAACCAAATCCCTCTAGAGCCAGTGCCCCACAGGGATAAGAGTTCTATCTGGATAACGTCCCAAAACATCTGTTAAAGCTGCTCTGGCCTCTTCGCTCCAGGTTCTGCCTTTCCCTTTGAATACAGGTCCCCCCAGGGCCACAGGGAGGAGGCAGGCTGAGGACGGCATGCTCATTTGCGGCACACTCCTGGCCGCCCCTTGCCTGCCTTCCACTAACACGGAGCACCTGGCCTGTACCTTAACTCAAGTGGCAGGTACTGGTGACACTCGGGTCCCTCCCCTCATGAGGTTCCCAGTCCTGGCCCACAGCTTTCTTCTCAGGGAGCCCGAGCTATTTCCTGGCGCCTCCGGCTCCCTCCACGTTGCCGTGGGCTCTCGGCCCGAGGATGTCCTTATGCCTTGAGCTCTGGCTCACGGTATTCTCTTCTTCCATTCTGCTGTCGTCTCCAGGGGCATCACTAAACTGGGTGGTGTGGCTTCTCACCCCTGGGTCACAGGGTACCTCGACTCCCTCCCAGAAAGACCTTCATCTCCCCTCCACTTCAGCCATCACAAAGGCATAGCTGTCACCCCTTCAAGCACGGTCGCCAATAACCCGCCTCCAGGACCCTGAATTCTGAGCTCCTTCTCCCCCCGTGGCCCCTGGCCTCCCTCTCGTTCCCCTACTCCTCATCAAACCTCTGCTTTGTCCACTGCTTGGCTTTTGGTCCCTCGGCCCTTTTTGCCTCTTCCGGGACATCGGCCCTCTCCAGCCCTTCTGGCCTTCCCCTCCCCTGGACAAAACACTGCGGACCACCCAGCTGGACCTCCAGGACACTTCCCTGGGCCTCCTCCTATCTCTGGGGACATGTTCTCTGCCTCCTTCTTGACCTCAGCCCTTCTTTCTACTCCCCAGATGCACAGCCCA
This sequence comes from Mormoops blainvillei, assembly GCA_004026545.1. Taxonomy (NCBI): domain Eukaryota; kingdom Metazoa; phylum Chordata; class Mammalia; order Chiroptera; family Mormoopidae; genus Mormoops; species Mormoops blainvillei. The sequence continues at coordinate 117,050 of PVJD01003158.1, forward strand.
CTGCTTTCTCTCCATTTCTCCCCGCCTCGGCCCCCACAGCAGCCTCGCAGCCAGGCGGGCACCAGGCCCTCCCCTCCTCTCTGTCACTACCATCCTTGCCTCACAGGGGCTATGGCAAGGCCTGCTCAGCAGCCTCCCCGGCTGCAGCCGGTTCTGCCTCAGGTGGTTAGAATGAACTTCCTAAAGTACAAATCTGTCCCACCACTCCCCTTTTGAAGTCCCTCAGTGAATCCCCAAAGCTAACAAGATAAAGCTCTGCCTTCCGCCCATCCCCGATGCCCCTCCAGCCCCCAAACACTTCTTGTCTACTGTTTGTTTACATTCTGCTCCTCACTGGATCAGGTCAATGTCCCCTTTGTCCTTGTCTCTCCAGCAGATAGCACAGTAGACTGGTGAATCGATAAAGGCGTGAAGGTCGGCCTGGCCTCTGGGAAATCTGGCGGTGGGCATGGAGCAGTGGAGGCCGGGGCAGCAAGAAGACTGGCAAAAACGCACACAGAAAGGCCTTCCACCTGGCTGGGTCTGCTGCTCACTGCAGCTCATGTGCGTCCCACTCGGGCCTGCTGGACACCCACCCTGTGCCTCTGTGACCCTGCATGCCCTCAGGGCCGTGCCAGTTTGAGGAGAATGACACGCTGACCTTGGGCAAGCCTTTGACATGCCAGCATCCCAGCGGCGATGTCCTCGAGAAACAGAGAATCAAGAGAACGAACGGCAGGCTCAGCTTTCTTGTCCCCAGACCCTGGCACCCAGAGGTGGTGTTTAGTTTTGCTCAATAGATTACTTGCCTTTCCAATGAGTCATTCATTCTGCCTGAAATGCCCGTCCCAGCTCCCATCCCATTCCCCAAATCATGCATAAGATACAATCCCTTTCAGCCTCCAAGGCTCCATGCCAATGCCCCAACTCCAAGGCAGGGCAAGTCTCCCTATGCAACATTCACAGGGCCCTCGACGCACCGTGATGAGAATCTTCGTCGGACCGCAGCCGCCCTGCCGTCCAGGGGACCAACCAGCACGTGAACACAGGTCTGAAGGATTCCAAGTACAGTGCTCTTAACCACTGAGCTACTGAAAGCACCTCCTGTTCTGGGCCACTGGCTCCCACACAGGCACCGCTGAACATACTCTGTCGAGCATGCCCTCATGTCATAATACATAGAGCCTACTCAAACTGGGCTGGCGAGAAACGATAGCCACAGGTCACTGGGAACTCACGGCAGGCAGACACTGAGCTCAGCTCCTATGTGCCCAGTGCAAGCTGAAACCTACCGTTGCCCCCGTTTTACACGCAAGGACACAGAAGCACAGAGAGAGTGAGCAGTAGCTCATCCAAAGTCCGAGCTGGAAAGGGCGGCGTCAGAAGCAAACACCAGCTTCGTCAGATCGAGTCTGTGCTCCGAAGCACACTGTGCAGGGCTAGCGGGCCCGGCCGCTCGGCCTGGCCAGCACCCTGGGCGGAGCAACGCACACGTCACGCTCATTTGCGGCACATTCTAAGAACAGCAGTTCCCCCTTGGTGCTGCTCCACATTGAAACTAATGACAAAAACAGTGCTGACATTTAAACTGGCTTCTGAGAAACTGCTGGACCTTCAAGTTCATAGACTGGGAGTTGGGCATAATGACAGATTTATTTGGTAGGGAATGCTGGTGGAAACAAAGTGCCACTCTGAAAATGTACCTTCTCACAAGGCTGCTGCCACTGGGACCTCTCTGAAAGATGTCCTTTACAATGCAGCCCTCACCCTGGCCCCTGGCCCCCGGCCCCCAGCTCCCAGCTCCCAGCCCCCAGCCCCTGGCCGGGAAGAATCCACCCATCCCCTGCAACCCAATCCACCACCGTGGTGAGAGGGTTCTAGGTCACAGATTGTAAGTTAAACACAGCTGCGAGCTATTATACTGCAGCGTTGTATCTGTGTTAACTCGCCAATTTTTGATAAAAATTTTCACTTGTTGGAGTCACCAGGGAACAGGACAGTCATGGTTCCATATTTGCTAACTTCCATTTTCCTTGCTCTCTGCCAATCCTTAACTCACCGTCTGCCTGGCTTCCTCTAAGCCCTGGGATGATGCTCTCACAGTCCCCCTTGCAAAAAGGAGCAGAAGCCAGCTCTACCCTGTTATCAACAACATTTGGAAATTTGAGTCTTCAAAGGCTGAGCTCACCAGGCAAAACCCTTGCTTTGGGGAAAGTGGTTACACCACAAAACAGGCACCCTGGTAATAACATTCCCTTAACTGGTACCTAAACACAGCCAGAGAGTGTTCTGCCACAGCACTTCTCTCATTCAATCACTCATTCATTCTCCACTCATTCAGCAAATGTTTACTGACTATCTGCTATGTTCCAGGCCCGTGGGAGAACGAGGGGGCTCTCGGGAAGCAGACCTCCAGAACCAAGTGAGTGCAACTCTGCTTCTCTGCTCTGGTGCTTCCAAAGGCCTCTGGGGGAGGGAGGGAGGGAGGTTCTCCGGGGCATGTCAGCGGCAGGAATGGAGGGAGAGAAACTAAGAAGAGGAACTAAAGGCAGCGGGAATTGCAAAGAAATGCTAAGCTTTAACGGTAGTCTGTTGGTTAATAGTAACACTGATATTGTCGTTTTAAAACTATTTTCATATATGATGGGATAATACGAAAACATAATTATTTAATGTTGTTAGGAACCAAAATTGTCAATGTTAAAAACAATATATAAAAATCAAGGGAAGTACGTTAACAGCCTCGTAGTGTTAGATTGGGAGTGGAAAGACCAACGTTGTATTGGTCGTCGTTCCTACAAGGCAACGTGGCCCAACACCCAGCCCTCAAGGCTCAGGGGCTCACAGCAACAATATGTGTCCCACGCTCGCGGGTCTGGGGTGTGACTGCAGTTCAGCTGACCTCTGCTGGGCTCGCCTGGGCCGGGACTCAGGCTAAACGAGTGATAGCTACCGGTCCACCACGGCGGGCGGTAACTCCAGGAGGACGGGTAGAAACTTGTCACGCCTCTTGCCACCTCAGCTCGCCACCTGCACACACCGCCTGGGCCCAAGTGACAGGGCCAAGCCCGAAATCTATACACGGGAGGCGTACGCACCACCCACGGGGATGTTGTGACGGGATGAGGAGGGAAGTTGTAAAGAAATACCACCTGCCCTAATCTCATGAGCTTTCCTTTCAAAAAATAAGCAGTTCGTGGCCCTGTCCGCTGGGAAGACCTAGCAACCCAGTAGCAATAACTATCTTTTCACCCAGATTGTGGCTTCTAAATATGATTCTCCACTAAAAGAAACCAGCACCCCCGAGCGGGTGAATGCCTGAATCCAGGTCTTCAGGAGAAAATGCACGAGAGTGCGCTGGCGCCTCTCGTTGTGCCAAAGAGCAAGGAAGTTATAAAAAACGAACGGGATCAGGTTGATATAGGAGATGACATGAAAGGGCTCCCATTGGTTAAAGACAGGGCAACTCAGGCACCAAAAGGAATAGTGACTCCAGCTGACTGAAGCGCAGGTTCCCAGCCCACTCTTACCCAAGGAATCAGAACCTCCAAGGATGGAGCCTCGGCACCTGTACTTTTTATGCAGAGCTCCCCAGCTGATTCTGATGCATGGCAGGGCTGAAAGGCACCAGCCTGCAGGTTTCCTCATCCTCTGGGAGTCCAGGTCACTCGCAGGGCCCATCTTGCTTTCAGATGCTGGCCTCTGCTTCCTGAGAGTCTTGCCTACAACAAACTTAAAACTGTCTCCTATTTATGTCCTTCCAACTCTGGGGTGGTCCAGCCACAATGTGGCAGGCATCTTCAAGGGAAAAAATTCTGGTTTTCAGTCTGCTAACAAAAGTAAAAACAGCAAAAAAGCTGGGGTAGCTCCCAGGGTCCTCCTTTTAACCACAATGTTGACAATGACAATGAGGAACAAATGTTTCCATTTTTGGTTAACATATCATGGATCCAAGAACATTCAAGTTCGGGGTTTCTCCAGATAACCTCAAAGCAATTAGTTCTTAATCTCCAGTCTGCATCAGAATCATCTGGTGAGCTTTTACAGGATAGGGTTGACGGGGTTCTGGACCCCAACCCAGAGATGCAGCCTCAGCGGTCTGGGTGGGGTCTAGGTACCCCGTGTTTCAGAGGCTGCCCAGGTGATTCTGCTATACAGCCACCATTTAGAACCACTGCTCCAAGCTAATAAAATCTTGAAGGCAAAACATCTCTACTTTCATGTCTTGTCCCAACTTGAAACCAGATATGCCTTGGATGAGGTACCTTCCAAACTGCAGTGCCCTGGGGGACAGTCTTGGTCTGCCCCTGCTTGTGCCTCTGAAGAACTCCCCACCCCTCCCCTCCCACAATCAGCCTGAGCAGCGATCCCACGGGCACGCGCAGGTTCAGGGTTCAGGGCTCACAGCAAGCTGGGCTGCCCTCCTCAATGTTTGGGACAAAGAGTAAAGATCCAAACGTCTAAACCACTCCAGATCAAAGCTAAACAGAGAACATGATCGAAAATAGCTTCAGCTGAGAACTGCAGTGACTATCAAACCACTCCTCCCCCAAAAAGCTCCAAGAAGTCGTGAGTTGTTTCCATTGTTTTAATTAGAAAGAACAGATAACTCCACATTAGATCAAACCAAAAAAGACTGCAAGCCGGCCAGTTCAAAACACCAAACATAGCTCTGCTCCCTGAACCTAATGGAACACAACACACACACACACACACAAGTAACACAAATCACTGCCATGTCTTCATGTAAATGCTGATCACAGCTCACTGTTCTAGTTCCCCCTAATCTCAAACAGGGGTGTCCGACGGGCAGCCTGTGGATGGCTGGGAATGCAGCCCAACACAAAATCGTAAATCTACTTAAAACATTATGAGATTTTTTCGTGTGATTATGTGTCGCATTGTATTTAACATGTGGTCCAAGGCAACTCTTCTTCTTCCAGTGTGACCCAGAGACGCCAAAAGGTCGCACGCCCCTGCATAGGTTAGATACCAGCTCCCAGAAGGCCTGGATCCTTTGTTTGACTTTGTCTTAAAAGTGTTGTTTTCCTCAGTCTTAACAGCTACCATACTACACGAAGGGCATGTTAAGAGTGTTCTGGAATTCACAGCAGATGCCTTTTGACATATCTCTACACCCCTCCTCTCTGAAATCTGCTGCCCCTCACCGGTCTGGTCCCTCAGCGGTGCTTGCTCGTCCTGGCCACCCACCCCTGGTCTCAGTCACTAAACCCTCACTAGACACATGACTCAGTGGGGCTAGACTGAGAGGGGCTGGTCTCAGTCTAGAAGGAGGCTTAAACGAGGATCATGTAAACACGGGCCCTGTAGGGAGACCATGTTAAACCGTGTAGGCAGACAGGAGGGAAGGCAGAGGAGAGACGGAGAGGGACAGGCAGAGGCCACGAGCAGAGACGGCTTGGGCCCCGGTTGGTTCTCCAGGCCGCTGGAACTCCGTGTCCATGTGTTCTGCGGCATGCCCCTTTTATCCCTGTCATAAACTCCTCTTCTGCCTATCACAGCTACTTTGAAATGAATGTCTATTACTTGCTAAGTTAAAAAAAAATCTCGATTGAAATAACTGTAAAGCCTCGTTATCAACTGCTAAGTATTTCCAGGAATTTTTTTTTTTAAATCAACTCTTTCTTCTTTACTGAATATGCTGTTTCTACCAATGTACATTACAATTTCATGTGAATATGTATGTGTTTTGCTGTAGCACCTGGTTTCAAAATCAGACTGAACGCAACCACCAGAATTTGGGATCAACAGAAAGAAAGCTCTCTAGAGACAACGTTCCCTCACATCCCCTTCTTGACAGTGACCATTTTTAGCAGGAGGCACCTGGGACAAGTAGCTAGTGTGGGAGGACCTGACTCAGGTACAGAGGCCGTGGGCACCAAATGCCGCAGCTCTGCCAGAGTGCACCAGATGTGGTGACGTTCACTGGAGAATCCAAACACCTGGCTCAAAAAATGAGCACCCCGAAGAATGGAAAGTTTCTGGTCCTGGCTGGTGTGGCTCAGTGGATTGAGTGCCAGCCTGCAAACCCAAAGGTCACTGGTTCAATTCCCAGTCTGGGCACGAGCCTGGGTTGTGTGCCAGGCCCTTAGCTGGGGACCTGCAAGAGGCAACCGATCGATGTATCTCACACAAATATCGATGTTTCTCTCCCTCTCTTTCTCCCTATGCTCTCCTCTATCTAAAAATAAATTAATTAAACTTTTTTTTTTTTTTTTAAAGAATGGAAGGTTTCTGGATGCTCTCTTTAACGGGGCTTAAATTGGTCACACGCATTTACAGAGACTTCAAGAGAGACCCCGAAAAGCTGAGTCGCTCTAGCGCGGCTGTGGGAACAGCATAAAGGGCAAGGCACAGACCTCCGGCTGGATGGCTTTAAACACGGGGATGTCCATTAACGTGATCTGGCTCTGCAACGAGAGAGAAGAGGTGTTAGAAAATGTGAAGGTAACGTCATTTTCAATCTATACAGAGCAGTAACGCATTCTGAAAAGTTATACTTAACCCCTTGAATAAAAATCAAGACAGAATAAAGAACAGGCAGATTTCTAAAATGCCTCTCCCATCCCTTCCCTCACCATAAATCTTGATCCACACCCCTCTTTCTTGGACGTGAGACGAACGTCCAACTTAAGAACTGGTAATAGTAGTTTGGAGTGTGGGACTGGGAAGAATGGGAACATTTTTTAGTTTGGATATTTTTGTACAATCTCGGTTTTTTTCAAGCATGAATTACTTTTGCAATTTTAAGAAGCTGGCAATATTACAAATTAGAATGCTAAACAGAGACACTATTACTCTAAATTTCATTTTTTTAAATTGTGGTTTATAGAAATTGTCCTTTCTTCTGAAGGCTAACCCTCCCCAAAATTACACAGCAGCATGACATGCAGGATGCCTCTGCAGACCAGGGCTGGGCCGCAGGCCGTTCACCCCGCAGCCCGCAGCGTGCGAGGTGACTACAGAATCCAAGGGCGTTTGGCAAATTTTATAGCAATCTGCCTCAATACCCATGTTGTGTTTTTTAAAGTATTAGACTTCTATAGATTGGAAATGGAAAAAAAAAAATTGATCCTTTACCGCAACTAGCTTGAGAAGCACTAGCATTGCCGGTACAGAAAACACACATCTGGTTAAAAGGCTGTTCCCATCATTAAAAGCTCATTGAGCAATAGCAAGAGAGGCATCACTGCCAACAAGTTTTCAGGCCAAGGCATGGCCTGAGCTGACTTCACAAGACCTGCCCATCTCCATATGTCACATGGGATGCCAGGTGTCAGATAGCAGACGCCTCTGTGACAGCCCAGGGAAAGAAGAGCTGGCGGCCTTTGGATGCCTCCTAATGCAAGACAATACCCTGTTCGCGAGACACAGGTCATCTGGGAGGATGTGATGCTGAGGAACAAACACAGGTTCTGGGATCAGCGGAGCTTGGATAGGTGTCTGGGCACCATTGCTTAACAGCAATATTCTGTTTGACACCTGACAACTCTCCCAGTCTCAGGTGCCACACCTAGAACACAGTAACGATAACCTCTGCCTTACAGGATCTTTGTGGAAATTCACCACAAAAGGTGCAGAAAGCCTGGCACCTGACGGATGCTCTCTATCCATCTACATGTGTTGGGGAGTGGTATGGGTATGGGCATGTGTGTATAAAGAGGGAATCTATGTGTATAGTATATGGGGCAGGGGGACATCTCTGAGCAGGAGAGGGAAAGAAGCAGGCAGCTTCGGTGGAGAGCCTCTCTGTCCCCTCCAAAAGGCTAGTGCTCTTCACGGGCACAGAGGTGAAATGCTGCCACTAACAGAAGCTCAGCAGAGAGACAGTGGATAGCACAGGAATGAAGCACTTGGGAATCGGCCCTCTTCCACCTCCAGGTCCACCCACCGGTGGCAAGGGGGCGCTGGACATCAGCACACGTGGATCTGGCCCTCCTAATCGGGGAGCCCAGTGACTGCTAAGCCCTGAGGCCTACAGGTCTGTGTGCCTGGCCGAGGAGGTACGAACAGACTGGCATTTCTCCCGCCAGACCCATGGAGATTGTTGGCCAAGTGCTCTGACATTTGGATTAATTCTGCCATCCTAGGAACAGAAAGGCCTTGTGAAAACAGATTTGAGCTGAGAGCTCAGAGGGCCTTGGAAATCTCTCCTGCAGCTCGAGGTAACTCCCTATCCGGGAGAACCGGCAGGATGTTTGCAATGTCATTTAGGAAAAGAACCAAAAGTCTGCTAATGTGAAAATGAGAAAACTTCCTTTCCATCCTGCCGTCAGTTCTAGGGTTTGCTACTGAATTTCCAAGTGATTTATTAAAATAGTGACTTTATGTTTCATATATTCTTCGGAGGGTCCAAGTTTCGAATATTCTGATCCCTGCTAACTGTAAATCAGAAAATGCATTCAAGTGTTTTATTCTAAACAAACAAGATCAACAGAGATCAGTCACTAGGCTTAAAATAGACTGGCTAGTCCCAAACATACAGTCTGAGGGTTTTCAGAAGATTCCGTTTCTATTCTCTGAGTTCTAACCAAAAAAGATGCAGTGTCCAGGGCAAGGGTTTGTCAGTACACAGGGAAAACCATCCAGTTACAGATTTCATAGCATTTTACTACAAGCCAAACACCTGGGGCAAAGGTTGCTGGTGAGCAGTCCTTTCCGGAAAGTTGGAGCCCCAAGGCAGGCAGTTTTACCAAAAAGGGAGGGTGTGGGCAGGGGCAGGAGCTTGACGGGGGAGGTCAGGTCCTGTCCCTCGCCGCCACCGCCAGCACTCAACCCTCCCTGGGGAGAGGTCCTGGCCTCCTGGAGAGGAAGGTCATTCCCAGGGGGGGTGGTACAGCCCCCAGAAGCTCAAGACAATGAGACTCTCTCATCTCCAAGTAGCCCAGCCGAGGTGCCGGGGGGCACACGGCTGGACCACGGGGTGCACTACGGAGCAAGCCTCTCAATGGCTTCTCCTTATTTTTGGAAATAAAGCCTCGACACAGGATGTCTAATTAAGCTAGTCATTTGGTAATGTTTTCTTTACTCCTGACCCCTTCTCCCATCTCCTCCTTCCTCCTAAAAATCCAGCCTTTTAGGGAAATGGTCAAACTCCACATATCTCAAAACATTTCTGTAGATATGACTCCTTCAGAATGGAGACCTGCAGGGCCACTTCACAATGTGGCCTTAGAGAAAAAGGTGGTAGTACGTGGATAAGTGAAAGCTACTTAGCCAAAAAGAAAAAAAATATGTTTTGCATATGCTAAATACAGTGCCTTTCCTCTGCAACAGTGGCCCCTACCCAACTACAACCTTAGTTTAAGGCCCTCCCAGCCCTCAAATAAACTAACAACAGCCAAATTCTGTTGGCAAATTGGGGGTCTGCCTCGTAAGGGAAGGCCTCCTGAAATGTGCGTTTAGATCGCTTTGCCAGTGCACAACCGGGAGGGCTCACAGAACAAAAAGTGATCAGCTCCAAAGACACATTCCTGCTTCTCCTCCCAGAGCCACAGGAAGCACGTGTCTGGCAATTTTAGAACTGGAGTCAAGTAAATACAAACTAAACAGGAAGATACTATCTGTCATCCATCAGTGCCATCAGGACTGATGGGACCATGTGCTGCTTTGTTTGTTCTTTTTGGAAAGTCATCTGGCAAGAACGCATAAAAGTTTTTAACTTTTTAGTTTTTAAAAAATGTCAAACTTACAAAAAAGTTGCCAGAATAGTATGATGAACTCTTATAACCTTTCACCTAGCTTAACTAATTAGTAACGTTTTCCCTCATTTGTTTTATGCCTGTGTGTGTAATTACACACGCACATTTTTCTGAACCATTTGAAAGTAAAATGCAAATACTATGACTCTTCACCCCTAAATCCTTGGGTGTGTTAGTTCCCAAGAATGAGATGACCCTCTTACATGATGTTAAACTTATCAGAGCCAGGAAATTTACCATTAGTACGCCAGTATTATCTAATATACAGTCCATGTTCAAAATCTGCTAATTATCTTACTACCCTTTTTTATAGCAATTTTGTCTTGATCCAGGATCATTCACTGCATTTAGATACTACCTCCTAAAAAGTGAAACGAGCCTGTGCTCGTTGACACAATAATCCTTAAACTACAGAAAGAAAAGCACTAGTGTAGAAGGAGAGTTTACACAGAGATCTACACTGAGCTACAGATAGAAATACAGGTGTTTACTGAACCATTATTTTTAGTAGCGAAAATCTGCAAACAATCTAAAAGGTAATCGAAAGGGACCTGTTGATAAAAAGCAATCATGGTACATCCAGACTCTGGAATATTATGCAGCTATTAAAAATAGAGAATTAGATCTATACATGTTGACCTAGAAAGATGTCCATAACCAAGTGATGATAAAGACGGGTTCCCACAATGTTTTTTGCTCTGCTTTCAGCCACTGGCTAATAAAAGGACTGAGCACTATCTGTAGAGCACCCCCAGTAAAAAAGGAGAACCTTTTAAATAACTTTAACCCTTTTTATTATGAATTAACACATGTTTACAGAAAACCACATTAAACAAATGCATGGTTTAATGACTTACTATAGTACTATAGTTGAACACCTTGTAACCACCATCCAGGTCCAGAAACAGCCACCCCAGTCAATAGATGGACAAAAAAAAAGTGTGGTATACACGCACAGTGGGGTATGAGTCAGCCTTCAAAAGCAAGGAAATTCTGACCCCTGCCCCAACGTGAATGAACCTCAAGAACATTGCACTAAGTGCAATCGGCCAGTCAACAAAAGACAAATGCTGTGTGATTCTACTTCTAGGAGGCACCCAGAGCAGTCACATTCATAGAGACTGAACGTGGAATGATGCTGAGGGTAGTGGGGAATGGAGAGTCGTTTAATGGATACGGAGTTTTGGGTCTGAAAGAAGAGTACAGTTCTAGAGATTGGTTGCACAACAATGTGAATGTACTTAACACTACTGATCTGTACACTTAAAAATAGTTAAGATGGTAGAGCGGGCCGGGTGGCTCCATTCATTGGTGCATTGTCACATATACCGAAAGGCTGCAGGTTTGATTCCCAATCAGGGCACATACCTAGGTTTCAAGTTTGATCCCTGGTCAAGGTGTGTATGAGAGGCAACCAATCTATGTTTCTCTCTCTCTCTCTCAAATCAATAAACATATTAACAGACAAGGATTTAAGATTTTATTTATTTTTAGGGAAAGAGGGGGGAATAAGAGAGGGAGAGAAACATCAATATGTGGTTGCCTCTCATGTTCCCCCAGCCAGGGACCTGGCCCGCAACCCAGGCATATGCCCTGACTGGGAATCGAACCAGTGAACCTTTGGTTTGCAGGCTGGCGCTCAATCCACTGAGCCACACCAGCCAGGGCAGGATTTAAAAATATATAATTAAGACAATAAATTTTATGTTACATATAATTTATCCCAATGTAAAAAAAAAGTCATCTTGGAGTTCCTCCATGTGCCTGGTCCCAATCACAAGTCCCTTTCTCCTGTCAAAAGTAACCACTTTCCTGACTTTCCTCAAATTTCTTTATAATTTTATCAACCAAGTATGTATAGCAAGACATCACAGTGTCATCTTGCCTTTTTTTTCTGCAAGAATATTTTTATATTTTTTGGCAAACTTGAGAATGGGAGTTCTTTTTTAAGTTTTTTTAAGTTTCTTTTGATCTACAGGAATGCCCTCCATCTTTTTGTTCCTTACAATGCAAGCCACTTGGTCTACACAGTTCTCCACACTGATGGCACAGGGCAACGTGTTCCTGTCCTTGGGGAAGCACAATGTGGCAGCTGGGACCGGAGACTTGGTCAGACACCGGTGTGATCCCGTGGCAGGACTCAGGGTGGTATTGCGTTGTTTCATTGGGAGGCACATAAGTCCTCTCCTTTTGTGATGTTAGTGGCTGTTGTGTGCAATGCTTAGATCTATTCGTACACTGAAGTCATAAAGTGGTGATATTCTAATTCCATCCTTTCTTTCCCATTTATTAACTGAAGTAAATTAATAGAGAGAAACTCTCTCTCTCATCTATTTGGTTACCCAGTATAGTTCAAAAGTAAAAGGTAAGACAATTACTGGATTCTATCCTTATATTTCTCAGTTTCTAAAATAAAGTGGCTCCCTGTCATCATCCAGTGATGACCTATTACTTGATGAGTTTCAATTGATTGCAATTAGTATCCTTTTCAAGCTCATACTGTCCCATCGTAGGGCAGTGGAAGTTTCCTCTAGCTAGCTCCTGAGTCCTTCTGACATGACCCTAGTGGTTCTTGATAGCTTCCTTGTTGGTATTGGAGAGACATACCAGGTTATCTTAAACATTTCCTGTCCCAGCCTTGGAATCAACCAGTTATCTGGGAAGCCGCAGAGTCTTTTAGGGACAAATAATATTTCAAGACCACAATTTGGAATTCTTACTGATATTTCTAATGCAAGTTCAGAATGTTTTTCTCCCCCTAAGTTGCTTCTTCTGTATTACATCTGTATCTCCTTTCTTCTGTATCAAAAATCCTGGTCTCAAGGACACATAATATATAGGATTGATATCCCATAATTACTCACTTACTTTATCCTATATTATACACACAACGGTCTCAGAATAACAATGCTAATGCTAACACTATCAGTACAATTACTGAAAAAAGTTATGAAATTTTGCATATGTTCTCTCCATTCTCCTCCATTTTTATAGTTTATACTAAATATAATAGTCGTACTATGTCTATTAGATGGGCATACAGCCATCATACATTAAAATGTCCTCCCTTTTAATCCTTATTTAGTCTTAACGCTGTCGTCAGTGAAGGCTCATTGCTCTCCACCCGTCTCTAGACTGATGTTTCTCTGGTCATTTTCATGTCTGAAGCCTGTTCTCTAGATGCCGCCTCAGAGAGGGCTCACAGGAATAACATTCTTTGGGGCCTTGCATGTTCATAATAGTTTATCAGTGTTATTTATACTTGAAGGTTTTGCTGGATATAAAATCTTTGGCTCATACTTTTTTTTTCTTTCCTTGATTTATTTGTTATTCTACTTTCTTTTGGCAAAAAGTGTTTCTGCCAAAAAGACTAATGGTAATCTAATGTTATTTGTCTTATAAGCCACTTGCTGTTTTGTCTAGGTGCCCAAAGGATGTTCTTTTCCTTTAAAATCCAGTAGTTTACCAAGAATATGTCTATGGTATTGACCATTCTGGGTTAACTCTGTCAGCTTTATCATGTGCTCTTTCCATATGTAATCTTAAATCTTCTTTTTATTTTGTGAAAGTGTTTTAAATTAGTTTAAGAATCTGTTCAGTCCCACTGCCTCTTTGCTCCCCCCTTTCAGGTATTTGTTATTTGTGTGCTGGGCCTTCTTTGCCCAGCATCGGCATTTGTCACTTTTCCTCAGTCTTATTATCTTTCTTCATTTATTTTGATAGTGATAATTTTCCTGCCTTAAGGCATTTTCCATGACACTGATCTATTCTTGGGTTTCTTCTAGGTCAACTTTCACTTCCAAAATCCTTTCTTTATTTTCACTTCTCCCCTAGGTTCAGTCACCTCGTTCCTGAAATTTTCTTATTTCAGATTTATATTGTTTAAGGCTTCCAGCATAATCATAGTGTCTCTGAGTTTATTTTGATATATAGAGAATTGCAGTTTTCATTTGCTTCGTGGCATGTCTTTCTGCCATTTTTTCATTATCTATAGGGATCCCCTCCTTACTCTTTTTAAAAAAATAATAACTTAAAGATTTGACAAAAATAATTTTCTCTTTTTTATTTTTATGTAAAGTTAGTTTTCCTGAGCTTTTTATAGATACACACGGTTCAGGGTAGCTCTTCTAAATTCCTAGAGCTCTCCTCTTGGTTGCTTTCATGTAGTATTTGAAAATATGCGGTTGCTTTTGAGATTTCTCTCTCTCTCTCTCTCTCTCACACACACACACACACACACACACACACGCACTTTATTTATTTATCTATTTTCCTTCCTTTCCCTTAGCCATGACCCCCCTACCCTCACCGCTTTGGCTCCACTCCCGCACTGAACTTCTCTTTGGCACAGGGCCTTGTCCTTGAAGTGAGCCCTGGTGGGTTGGTTTCAAGAGAGTATAGGGGCCAGTCCACAGGCCTCTTCTGCCCATCAATTATTTCAGTGCTAAATACCCTTCTCTATTTCCGTTGCTGTCCTCACATTAGCCTGCCAAACTTCCCGGTTAATTCCTGCTGAAAATTCTGGAGTTCTCCCATTCTCAAGTTTGCCAAAAGGCCCCTCTGTTTACGTCTGCTTTCTCCTACATAGATGCTGGTGCTCTGCAGGGTTTGCTGGTGGTGCATCCCCAGCCACCTGCGTTTTGGGTTTGATAGGGATAACTTTTCACCTAGTTTTATTGTACATATTACTAATGGGTTTCAGAGTTTGCTACACGGGGACTGAGAAAGAATAAAACACTTGCTCTTGTCACCACCATCTTCCCAAAATCACTTAAGTGATTTTTAATGGACTTTTATATCTCGCTTTTTCCTTTCCTTCATATTACTAGACAGGAAACTGAAATTCCAGGTGGTCTGGTTCAATTCCAACACCTGGCAACTCCTATGCTTCCCCAGAGACCAAAGACTCCAGGGGACTTGGCTTCACGTCTAAGCTAAAGACACAGTGGCTCCGGCAGGGGCGGCCGCGCGCCAGCAGTGTGCCCTCAAGGCCTTCGCCACCCTCCCTGTACTTGTCCAGCCTCAGCAAACTGGCCCAGGAAAAGCCGAGTGTCACTCCAGGGCTCGGACTAGAAAACGGGGCCCAAGGCCTCGCCCAGGGGTCCTGCTGGGCGACGTCCCTCTGCGTGCAGCCTGGTCCTCTGCCACTCCTCACAATGAATAGCTGTACAGGGATTTTAAACCTCATTATTGCTTCATTCCTTTCCTGAAGCTAAAAAATACAACTCAAAAATATAATAAGCAAACAAAAGTGAATAGAATACAGAAGCCCAGCCTTCAGCCAGCAAGGCCCGTGAAGTCTTCCAAAGGAGGAGCGACACGGCTTCGTGGCTCAGAGCACAGACTGACGTGGCACTGGCCAATATGGCGGCCACCAGCCACATACGGCTATTTGGAATGTTACTAGCCCTTTAAGTTTAAAATATACATTGAGTTTGGGAGGCTTATTTTGAAAAAAGAACAGACAGTATTTCAATAATTTCATGTTGCTTACATGTTGAAATGATAGTATTTTATATATATTAAGTTAAATAAAATATATTTTTCAAAGTGATTTCACTTCTTTTTTATGTGACTCCTAGAAAATTTAAAAACACACATGTGGCTCAGATTATGCATCTCTGGGGTGGTGCTGGTTTAGAACGTCAGACAGCCGTGGTTTCAAATCCCAGGTAGACAGTGCCACTTCCTGTGAGAAGAGGCATCTTTCCTGAGAATTGACTTGCTCGTTAGTGTACTGAGAAGAATGAATATGCCTAATTTATAAGGCTGTTGTGAAAAGTAAATCAGAAAATGCATGTAAAACATTTAGCATAAGACCTAGACATCATTAAAAATTGGGAGCTAGTCGCATATTACCACTCAGCATTAAGTAAATAAAGAGCAGACGAAGGTTTCAGACTTCGTGCCCACACCTGACCCAGGCAAAACAATTAACCTCCTAGGTCCTGAGTGTCTTTATTGGAAGATCAGGAGCTACAGTCTGCCACGTCAGGTCGTGCTGAGGACTGGATTCCGACCTGCCCTGAGCGAGGCCCTATTCTGGGCACTAGGGATAGAGCAGTGAACAAGTCAGATGATGCTTCTGTCCTTAGGGAGTTTACATTCCAGTGGAAAAACACACACCATTAAACATTATTGAATAATGTAATGTTGGGCGATAATAAGAGAGACGAAGACAAAGCAGGGTAAGAGGAGGGTGATGGAGAGAGGCTGCTCATTTAGCCAGTGGGAGTCCTCTCCAAGGACTGCCATTTGAACAGAGGCAGAGGGACAGGTGGAGAAGAGCCATCGGGGCTGAAGGACGAATAAGCACAGGGCCCGGAGGCAGAGGGGGCCGGGTGAGTCTGTGCGGGGGAAGGCGGCCACCGCATAGCGGGAGAGCAGGCAGATCGGGGCAGGGCTGTCGGCGCGGCCAGGCCACAGCGGGCACTTGGGGCCTGGTAGCAACTCTGGGTCTCGTTCTAGGATGAGGGATCCCCTACCGAGTTCTACACAGGTTTTGAAAGGATCCCTCGGACACACTGAAGGAGTAGATGCACGAGCCAGGCAGGCTCAGCACGGCCTGGGTATAGCAAACGTGGGAGCCAGTGAGGGCAGAGCAATGAGAGGGAGCCCGGATAGCACCCACAGCACCCTGGGGCGCACAAAACCTGTTCGAGCGAGAGGGACAGGGAAGGAGCGCGCCTGGTGGGAAGCATTCCGTGGTTCTGCAGAGGAATGTAGCCCTGGGACAGCACTCTCAGTCAGGCCCAAGGCTGGCCCTGAGCCAATGTGCTCTCCCCACCCAGAAAGAGCAAAAGGGAGAAACCGAGTCACGGCAAAATGAGGAGCCAACTCTGCCCCTCCACCACCAGAACGCCCCCTCGGTCAGAACAGCAGCAGCACACTGGTTGAAGACAAAACAGATGTTTAAAAATTTATCATTACGAATATTGCCCAAATAATACTGTGTATCGTTGTAAAAAAAAAAAAGAAAAAAAGGTCATTATAAAAATGTACGGATGAGTAAAAAGAAGAAAAATTAAATTCCAATTACACAGAGTCCTATAACTAGAAACTATAGTAAATTGAATGTTTGGCTATATATCTCCCAATATTTAAAATATGTAAACATCAGCCCTGGCTGGTGTGGCTCAGTGGATCAAGTGCCAGCCTGTGAACCAAAGGGTCGTTGGTTCAATTCCTAGTCAGGGCACATGCCTGGGTTAAGGACCAGGTACTCAGTTGGGGGTGTGTGAGAGACAACTGCACATCCATGTCTCTCTCCCTTTCGCTTTCCTTCCCTTCCCCTCTCTCTAAAAATAGATAAAGAAAATCTTTTTAAAAATATGTAAACATCAAATCTAGACTTTTCTTATGCAAATATAAATATGTGTATATTGTACATGCTTTTTAAAAAGGGCATCATTCTCTATAACTTGTGCAGTAACTGGCTCCTCTCACTGTTCATATGTGCTGTGTATGCCTCCCAAGGTGGTTCATTTCTAGACTGAAAGCACCTTGTTTACGCTGTATGGCATTTCCAAAAGAATACTTTATTCAACAATCCCCTATTGCTGGGTACATGGTTTGTCTCCAACCTGGGCAAAAAGCCCTGAGCAGCGACCCCATCTAGCACCCAGTTTTAGGCCCGGCACCCCCATCAGTTCTGTTACTCACAGCAAACTCCTCGGGAGTCACCTTCAAGACATCGAAGACCACGGCGTCGTAGCTCTTGCTGGCATGGTCGCAGCTCTGGCCCTCCAGAGAGTCGGAGCTGCTGCTGCCCTGTGGAGGACAGATAGGGGGGTGCCACCTGAGCAGCCTGGCTGACTCCAGAGTCACCGCCTCCCACACCGCGGAGCTGAGGAGGCAGGGGCGACTTAACTGTGTCACGATAAAAGCTTCTGTTGTTCGGTGCTTTATTCTGTTCCAGGCACCATGCTAAGTACTTCACATGTGTAATCTTACTTAATCCTCATAACAACTCTGGGCGTACAGTATTATTCTTCCCATTTTACAGCTAAGGAAGCAGCGGCAGTGTTGCCTCCCCAAGGCTTCTCAGCTGGGAAAGTATGGGACCGGGAAGCGAAGCTGCTCTTGTGTCTATCGGATCCCAGAGCGCAGACCCTCCATCACTCCACCCCACCTGCTTCCCACTGGCTCCGTGGTGGTGCAAGGCCCACCACTCCAAAAATACAGCCCACTCCTCCCTCAGAGAGAACAGGCCTCCACATCTTAGGAGGCCTGAGATCACCTGTTTTGTTACGTCTTTCAACCATTACCTAGTTAGGGCTTTTTTTTTCCCTACTTGAAGTCATTGCAGGAAATTGTCACACAAAATGTTAAACGGGCTCTCAAGGCTTATTTCATGCATGGGCCACTTGGAATTCAAAGCCTGTTAGCTGATGAGGTGAGAGGTAACCTACTGGCATTGGAGACGGGCCTGAAAGTTTTATGTGGTAGAACCCCTTGTTGGGAAGAGCACTGTGAGTCCTGCAAATAAAGAAAGGATCTCTCGTAAAAGAGCAAGTTAAAACTCCCCGAATGTGGCCAGTTGCATGAAACCCAACACTGCAGGGATCCCAGAATGCTGAACATGCCTTCTCTTCAATTTTACTTAATTTCATCAAATGCTACTTTGGGGAACCAATCTCACTTACCACCCAAAAATTGTGCCCCATTCATAAATGGTTTTATTTGTCTCAATCCATGAAGAGGGATTTTGTGGTTTCCATTAACCTCAGCATCTTGGACTTGGATTTAGAGAATATGCTTTTATTAATTCCTCTTTATTTCACTCTTTCCAAAATGGCTATATCTGGAAAAACTTTGCAATCTTCCTGGAAACTAGAGTGTTTTTAGGCCAGTGAGGGAAATCAATAGTCAACAACTGAAAATGTGAGGTTAAAAGGAGAAACAGAAATGTAAACCTGTAGATTTTAATAGGACTGTGTCATTGAAAGGTTTTACAAATGAGTCTGCTATACCGAAACCTCTAAGATGATCTTAAGAAGCCATGTATTGTGGTGGTTAAGAGCACGGAGGTCAGACAGTCCTGGTTAAATGCCAGCCCCACACTGGGTGCGGTCTGACCTCAGGTGAGTGACTTCATTTTCCTGCATCTCAGTCATCGTCTGTAAAGTGGCCCTATTGGAACCTGCCCCCAGGGCTGTGGTATGGGCTACAGGGCAACTGGTGGAATCCTCCCCGTCCCCATCGGGAGATGCTGAGTCTAGGGCTCTAGGGGCCTGGGTGGGCTCAGCTGTGGCTGTGTTAAAGGCTGTATGGGTAAGAAGACAGTCTCCCCTGAGGAAAATCTGTGTTAAACTTTTGAAGAATAATATCGACTAGCCCTGAATGGCTCTGGAACTGGCAGTCTCTCCTACCCCTCAGTCTCACACACACCCTGAGCAGACAAGCACCTGTGATCACTCTGCGCTTCCACACCCACCTTCCAGGAGGCAGGTGGAACCAGGTGACGGGGCAGCTTTCCTTCAGAGTGGGGTAGCGCCATCGCGGCTAGGGGCACACTGCCCGGGAGTCTCAGACGGGGGCCTGGCTTTGAGCAGCTGTGTGATCTGAAGCCAGTTTATCCACCTCCCTGCCTTAGCTGTCTCATCTGTAAGCTAGGGGTAAACCAAGAGTCCCTACCCCACGGGGTTATTTTGAGGACTAAGTGAGATAATGGCTACGAACACTCAAAAAAGTGTCTCGTGTGCAGTCAGAACTAATCACGTGTGGAGATGTGTGTGAAATTGTGTCAGTCGCCAAAACGTTTGGAGCACCTCAGTCAGGCATGTATTCACTCACTCATTCAATAAAGGTTTATCAAATACTCGCCATGTTCTGGATACACACGTGTGTGCATGTGTGTGCATGCATGCATGTGTATGTACACACACAGACAGAATAGAGAAGAGTTTTTACTCTAGATGGAGTGTAAACTGTAAACAGAAACAGGAGCCTGATGCCTCTAGTTACCAAACAGGGTCCATTCCTGGGATTTCAGGTTTTATAACTTTCCTGTGATGCCCACTGCATCTGCCTCAAACACACACTCACACAAGGGTCCTTGTTTAATCAAAAGTTACCCCAAATACACTCATTGGTAGTGGGGGGGGGCGGTGATGATGCAGTAACTTTATTTAAACCTATATTGGCGCCATCAGGGAATTGTAAAAGGTACCCACAGTCTGCTTTTCAGAACCAGAGATCAAAATAGGGAGACTTTTGGAAGGTTTATATGAAATGAATTAGTTCCTGTGAATTTCTGGCTGATTACACAGGATCATTTCAAAAGCCCGGCTCAACTGTGAGGGCCCTGTGGGCTGGGATCCCTGAGCGCCGCCCGTCGGTCACAGGCCCAGGCAGCGCGCATTGGACGGGGCAGCGTCCCTGGGACTCCGGTGACACCCGCTCCCCCTGCACGCCACTGTTCCATTACTGAGCTTGGAAAGCAAACTCCCAAAGCCCCAGGGAAAAGGTTCTAGCCCAGGCCGCTCTCAGACCCCCCATCCTTACAGCCATTTCCTACTGAGCAAGGTAAATAAGAACACAGGGCCAGTTGGAATTGATTCTGTCTGACTTCATTCCGGAACGTGTGACTTACAATCAGCAGCGGCTTTTCTTGGGAAAGGTCTGATCTCTTCTTGCGACCAAAATGGAATGTGGCACTTGCTAAGACTGGACTGGGCAGGTATTTGTTTTTCTTTGAAGAGAACGACTTCAGAAAACATACTGATCCTCAGGACTGACTGCCTCCCAAATCTCACGCCTGGCATGGCCAGGGGCCTCGGGAGCGCTAAGAATGGTGGTATTCATAGAGCCCTGCAGCCTTGCTGTCCATGACTCCACTGGAGCCTGGGTCAGCTGGAAGGAACCCCGCCCCCATCCCTCCCCCACCCCCACCGCTAGCGCCCAGATCTTCGCAGTCTCTGTACCTGTGGAGTGGCTGAGGTGACCAAGACGCTAGCCATCAGACCATTCCTCTTGTACATAGTCTCCAGGCCACAGGGAGCTTCAGGGCAGCCTCTGTAGGTGACATAACCTGTCTGGAGAAGCCCTGCAAGGCAAAGGAGCTCATAAAAACCAGCCCTAAACCCCAACTCGACCCCACCTCTGGGAAAAGTTGTGCCTGCCTTGCGCAGATGACCCTAGGGGAGACCTTTAAAGAAAGGTGGTAAGCTGGTGGACTTCAGGCTATATATGTCCCACAGGTGTTGTGGGAGTGCACAGGTTTGGGTATTTTTAAGTTGAGCACCAAGGTCTGAAACTACTGGGCCCAGGCTGCCACGTGACGACCACCGGCCAGGCCGCCCACCTGCCCACCTGCCCTGTGCAGCCACTTTGCTGCGTGCCCGGCCCTGGCAGGCGCCGGGCTTTGCCACCTGTTTGACAATGAAGGCAGGTGGAGAAGACGGACGGGCTCTGCTGGGTCTCCCCATGCGCCACACTGCTTCATCGATAACAACGCGGGCAACAGCTAATACCCGCACCGTGCTCGCGTGCGCTGCGCGTTTTACCCGCCTTGACTCACCTAGCCCTCCCGGCCGTCCTCAGGCCGAGCCTCTCGCTACACCCACACTAAGCACCAGGGTCTGGAGCACGGAGAACTAGAGTAACTCAGTCCTCGGGGCCTTTGCTCAGGCCGTCCCACCACCCCGTCATCACTCAAGTTCCTGCTCAAAGGGCATTTCATCTGGCTGTCATGACTGGACCACCCAAAGAAAACCAGGTGCTCTCATGCCAGTGTGTACACAGTTCTAGGAGAGCATTTATCACACTGCTGAGCATCACAGCACCGTCGCCACGCCAAGCTGTTAGCAGGAGAGTGACGGGAGAAGAGGGAGATGTAATGAGGGCAGGGAAGGAGAAGGCAAAGGTACCCGTGGGAAGCCAGCTGCAGGTATCCAGGCAACGGAGGCGGCAGGTCCTCTGAGCTAAGGTGGTGGCAGTGAAGTCAGAGGGAAGGAGAGAGACTGAAAGACAGTCGGGACAGACACTCAACAGAAATGGATGAGGGGGGTGAGAAGGGACAAGCTGAGGATGAATGGTTTCTGGCGGGAGGTACCAGAAGGATGGCAAGGGACAGAGGTGCTGTGGCAGATGTGCAGGGAAAGATGATGAATTTAACTTGGGACCTGCTGGATCTGTGCATGGTTCCCGTGAGAAAATCAATCCTGGAGGACAAGGTAAGCCCAAAGTCACTGGGAAAAATGGTCTGGAGGTAGGTGGAAAAGAAGGGAGTGTCTGTCTGATCTCGGCTCTGTCGGCACACCCACCATGTGCGCAGCCTGAGCTAGACAGACAGACGGAGTGCTTGTTTCCAATCTGAGTCCTGCCTGTCTCGCCACTGACAAAAACAGCCTGATTTATGGGCAGCAATTCTCAGACAAGTGATATTTCACATGCTAAGAAAAAAACAGGACCAAATAGAACGGAAGATCCTTTCCAGGGCCCAGAGAAACCCCCACCCATGCACCTTCAGCCCGCGAGGCCTGGCCAAGCCCCAGCTCCTTGTCAGGAACCAGACTCCCAAAGAAGGAAGTCGGCCTGGCCCAGGCCCGTCTCTAAGAAACCTTCCCCAGCCCCACGGGGGGGCCCCTGAAGAAGGGAACCAAACCTCCCAGGCCAGACTGATTGGACCACAGTGGCCACCTCACTGTCCTGGGAACTCGGGACCCCGAGATGCCAGTCTCTGCTGGTTAACCACACTGAGGCGCTGTAGCCTTGGGAGGAGAGGCTGCCCAACTGCTGCTGTGTGTAGGACAGCCAGTCAGGTGGAGATGCCCAGAGGGAAGCTGAAGGGAGAGCCGGGTCTGAAAGACAACGGGAGCGCTGGGACCGCTTCCTGCTACTTTGTATTAAACGCCTCTCTTTCAGTGTCAGATAGTGAAGATTTCCAAAGACCTTGATCAAGACTACTTCCTAAACATCAAGTTCATGCCAAGCCACCAGAAACCTGACCCTAAAACTACAGGGGCTCCTCTGAATGGGGGATGGTGTGTGCCATCACCCACCCACCCACCCATCCATCGAGCTCCTACATCATGGAGGCACTGGTCCAGCCCGGAGTTCCGAACCACTTTGTGCCTTGGCCTCTTTTGGCAGTCTGGTGAAGCCTCTGGGCCCTTTCTCACAGAAACGTTTTCAAATACATAAAATAAAATTACACAGGAAACCGATTACACAGGATTACTCAGGAAACCAATTATATTCAAGTACAGACATTAAATTACTTTTAAAACAATTTGTAATGCAGTAATATATGTACTTCTTCATGTAAGGGGACATATATATTTATCGCTGCATTAAATAACAAGATCTGCTGGTGGGTCTGAAAACTACCATGGTTCCAAAGTAGTTATGTGCACAGGTCTTCTGAGATGCCCGTAGCTATTATGTGATGCGAAAATATCTGTGGTTTTTACTGGTGACAAAGCCCCACGCGCTGTTAATATTATTGTGATTCACTGTCTATATCAGTAACTGTGAGAAATTCTCTATTTCCGTTAGAAGTTTGCAAAAATAAACAGGTCACTTTTTTCCCATTCAGATTCAGAAACGCCTGGTCAAGAAGCCCCGTGCCAGGTGCTGAGGATGTAAGGTGAGCAGGCCCTGGCCCTGCAGAATTTGCATTCCAGGGCCAGGGTCAGAAGGTACACGTGAACCAAGAAGGCAATTTCAGGGAATGGGAAATGTCTTGAAAAAATAAAGGAGAGTGGAATACAATATTTGCCAGGGTGGCCGAGGGAGGACCCTCTGCAGATGTGGTATTTGAACTGAGCCTGAGGAAGGAGCCGGTCATGAAGAAAGGGCTGCTCTTTGCAGAGGGCACAGCGAGTACAAAGGCCCTGAGATGCACATGAGCTGAGAAGCTTTGGGTTGGAGGCAGATGGTCATGGCTGGAGCTGAGAGTGGGAGGCTGGCGCCAAGGCAGGAAGGGCCTTGCAGGCCGCGGTGGGGGCTGGGGTGTGTTTGGAGTATACTAGAGGGCTCTGAGCAGGGGTGATGGACACGGCTGCTGTGTGGAGAACTGGGTTGCAGAGCCCCCTAAAAAAAAAAAGAGCAGTGAAGCCAGGAGTGGGTAAGGGATGGTGACGCCTTGGACGGCTGGCTGCAGGGAAGAGGCGCGGATTTGGGAGGGGCTGCAGGAGGAACAGACCAGCCTTGCTGATGGACTGTTTGTGACGGGAAAGGAAAAGAGGGCGACCTGCGGCTGTCATGACTGGGTAGATGTACACCCTGCACGCAGGTTACAAGGTCACACTGTAACTTTGGATACGTTTTCACCTACCCACATTGACTGTATCCCCTGCTAACAGCCACACGCTGATCAACAGGTCATTCGTTCATTCACTCAGCGCCCATCCACCCAGACGGCTGGTGGACCAGCTCTGGGGATCCGGAGTCGAAGGCAGCCCTGCCCTCAAGGACCCGGCAGTGTAGTGGCGGGGAAAGTCCAGCAAGGACACATGCATTGACAAATCACAGGTTCTCCTTCGGGGGTCAAAGAAGACAACACTGAGAAGGGCCGTAGAGCTGGGTCTTAAAGCATGAGTGGGAGTGTTTCGAGGAAAGGGCAGGGAGCAGGAAGGGCAGCCCAAGCATGCGTGGAAGTGCAGAAGTGTGAAACGGCACCTGAGATGCCAGTGTGCCAGGGGCACAGGGGAGTGGGTTGCCCTTCCCACTTTCCCCCAGCCCTGCGTCCATCTTAGACTAACAGAGGCACTGGGGACACGGAAGCAAATGAGCCAGTAATGGAGTGTGTTTTAACAGAGGGCCCTGACAGTATGGCTGGGACAACAGCACCTTGCCTCCTGGTCACGCCCTCGCCCGTTCAGCGAACATGGTGGAACTTTTCCTGAGCCCTGAGCTATGCAGAGGAGTCAGGTGGCCCTTGGCCACAAGGAGCTCGCACACAGCCTGTTCATCATTGTCATCCTGACACTTTAGTAGACACTTTGTTTCAGGCTCAGGCTAAGGATTTATATGCATTAATTTGTTTGTTTGTTTGTTTGTTTAACAAATGGGGACACTTCACCCAGAGGGAAATCACACTGTAACTTGGGGATACATTTTTACTGACCCACACTGACTGTATCCCTTGCTACGTTGCAGGCAGTCTAGCAGTAAGAGCACCAGCTTTCTCGGTTCGGCCGTATTAATCTGTGCACACCAAAGCCCGATCTTTCCACCCTCCTCTGCCACTCTCACTACACACACACACTCTCTCTCTCTCTCTCTCTCTCTCAGGCTAACGTCTTCTTGGAAGCCAAAATACCGCAGAAGAAAAAGTGATTCTCATGATGTAACTTCGCAAGCACGTGGCAGTTGTATCAGGACCACAGAACAACCCCACGTCTCCTGTTTCTGTGGGACAGAGTCTGGTCTGGTGTGTGTGGGCTCCCGAGGAGGGGAAGGAAAATCCCAAATGCAACGCTGGTTTCCTTCCAAACTCAGAATTCTGCTTCAGGGTTTCAGGTTCAGGAAACCAAGAAAATAACATGAGACAGCCTGGTGCGGACCGCTGTTGAGAAGGCAGAATAACCACTTTTTCCTAAGCTTATGGAGGTTGTTTCAAAGAAAATACACACGTCCAGGAATGTTCAATTACAAGAGAGTGATCTCTTCCAAATGTTCAGACAAGTATGAAAATGGAGGCCAAGCCCAGTCCAGAGCCCGCTCCCTTGGCGTGGGCCGCGCTGCTCTCCATGGATGCGGTTGAAGCTTGCTCCCCCTTCCTGCATCGAACAGAAGCTGTGACAAAGAAAACAGGAAGGAAACAAAGAGGGTTTCTGCTCACAACCCCTCCGCCAATTTTCGGTCCACTTCAGGAGCAGTAAGTGTACGTGTACATGTGTGTGCACGTGCGCGCGCGCGCACACACACACACACCCTGAGCCACAGATACAGGATCAGATTCTGTGTTGCCAAAAGGTCTCCCCCAAGGCAGCCATCACTCTGGGGCTGGACCGCCTGCCAGTAGCTCAGGAAGGCCAGCTTTGTGCAGGTTGGCACTGCCATTATCTCTGCCTCCTCCTAACCCTCTCCAAACCAGCCAGACCTCTTTCCCTGGCCAGCAGCAGCGTCTGACGGCCTTCAAGGAGAGGCCTGGCCACATACGCATGTCGGACCTGCAATGTCGTTGCTCACTGTGGTGCTGGCCCACGCCCTCCCCCACTCCTTTCAAACCACCCACCAGGTGAGCAATACCCAACACATCTCACCTCCTCACCAAGGGGGAGAGACGGGCCGGGGAGGCACCCCTCTGTCCAAAGGCCACTGTTTCCCCATGCAGGACAGGAAGCAGCAGCACTTGGGAGAGAGGGAGGGCTGGGTTTAGAGGCTGAGGGTCTGCAGATGCTGTGAAAAGGGGAGAAAGCGTGAAACTGAGCAAACCTGCAGGAAAGGGCCAGGATGGATTTCTTCCTGGGCAAGGGAGCCACCTCCATTTACAGAGCTGAGGCGGGGCTGGCACAAATGGGCAGTGATGCACGAGCCCACGTGGCAGGCGCAGACCAGGCCCCCACAGCCGCACGTTGCGTGCTGAAGCCCGAGAAGCAGGGCTGAGCGAGGCCCATCTCGTCCTCGGAAACCGAAAGTGCTGCCCGGGGTGCCTACCCTTTCCGGGTAGAGGGCCTCCTGAATTTTTTACATAAAAGTAACACACGTACATGTTAAAATTATATAAACTGAAAAAAAGGGACAACACAGAGAGGGAAAGTCTCCTCCCTCACGGCCCCTGGTCCCTGTGCCTAAGCTTACACAGGTCACACAGTGTAGGGCAGCATTTAAGTACACTTCCGCACGTGTGTTTTATGGACAGAAGTAGACATACAGATATATAAATATATATGAAAATGCATTTTGGAGACCGTCCTTTTCAATACTGGAAGTTATTTAGTTCTCTTTTTGACACCTGTTAAGAAAACCCCATGATAACAAAAAGCTACGATAAATCGCCACACTCTCAAATGAATTTGTGGGTCAATAATCACAGCGAAATCTGCACCCACTTGGAAAAGGCAAGCGTAGTCCCAGCACCCATTCCCCAGTCTGGGGGTGCACGCAGAGCACGCCTGGGCTGGGGCGTGCCTCTCAATGGCCTGCAGCCCAACATGCTCTGTTAGTGGCCTCCCCTGCCCCCGGAGAAAGAACGGCGGCCCCCACAGACCTACCCTGGGGGCGGGCGACCTGGGAGGCAGCAGAGGCCGATCGCCACTAGTGCGCCAGCCAGCCAGGCACCCAGAACAATCCCGGGGCTCAGTGAAGTCCCTCAGATGAGATGCTTTTGCTTGATACGCATGTGAAACAGAAGCCCATAGCCAGATCATAAATTTTATCTGATGTGGACCTGATGTGACTTTCTGGACAGACTAGGGAACTGTCACAGATTGGAGGAGACTAACGAGACTCAACAACTAAATGCACGAAGTAATCCTGGACTGAATCCTCGATGGGGGGACGCTGGTGGCATCTGGAAAATGTCGGTAGTTTAGTTCATGGTATTGCACCTATGTTAGCTTGAGAGCTGTACTATGTTACGTGCGCTGTTGCCATGTAACCTGGGTGCAGGGTATACATGAATGTTCTATATTCCTTTGCAGCTTTTCTGTAGTCTAAAATTACTTCAAAATAAAAAATTTAACAATTTAAAAAGCAATTCTACACCCTTACATCCCACTCCACTCCCCAACATGCACACAGTCTCCACAACTGGGCCTATAGCCAGGGTTCACCGGTTCCCATACAAGCCATGATCCCAGAGTTACAGCTCTGGGGTGTTCAGGTTCCAATATTTCGCACCAGTGCCTTGTGGGTCAAACAGGCGCTGTCTGTGGCGGACAGAGGATGGGGGCAGGAGATAGTTTCCCCTAAGAAGCAGGGGATCCCTCTCTCCTAGTCCCTGCCAAGGGCAGGGGACTGAACTGGTAAGGGCCCAGGTCATTAGCTGGGCCCCACCCTTCAGAAGCATCTCTGAGTGCCAAAGGGTCACACCCGTTCAAGGTCCTCTCTTCTCCCCACTCGCTGCTTTGCAATCCCTGATGGGAACAGGGCCCCGCACGGGCTCAGCCTCCTCTGGCTCCCCCACGCACCCCTAAGTGTGCCCACCTGGTCTGCACATTCCTAGACACTGTTGCTGGCCAGAGAAAGGGAAGGGCCCAGGATACAGATCAAGCTCAGGGGACGTGGGAGGCCCTGCTGGGTGGTAAGCCCATCACTTGCTTCAACCAGCTCCGACCTGTCGTGGGGGGCCTGGCCCTGGCCCGGCTCATAATGCAGGGGCTCTGATTCTCCTGTGACGCTGTTCCTTCTCTGATCAGGTACTTCGGAAAACTCGGGGGAGACGTAGGCTGGCAGAACAGGACACCCACATTTTGGGGCCTTCCTGACAAATAGCACTGACTCCCGACATTATACAAAGCCTGGCATGTCTCACAAAATAGAAGGAAAGTTGTCTCCAAGGAGTAAGGTGGTGGGCAAGGTCTAGCTGGAGGAGGGGCAGGGAAACCGTCTGGCCCAGCCTGGGAAGCCTATTAGGAATGAAGGGCATGCCCCATGAGTTTAGAGCTGAAATTTAAAGGAAACATCCACCTCATTCTAAATTGTCTTCAAGTATCATTCCACATTCCATGTAGAACAGGGAAGAGGGGGATTTTGGTTTCAAGACCATAAATTGGGTTCATATATCTGCCTTCCCCTCTTCAAATCTTGTGGAAGTGATCAAAGAAATAGAAAACACAGAGAACAAGAAATCTGTTGCAGCCATGGCCAGGTAGCACAGTTGGTTGGAGCATCGTCACCACACACCAAGATTGCGGGTTCAATCCCTGGTCAGGGCACATACAAGAATCAACAAATGAATGCATAAATAAGTGAGACAACAAATTGGTGTTTCTCTCTCTCTCCCTCTCCCTTTCTCTCTCCCTCTAAAAACAGTAAATTTTTTTAAAAAATTTAAAGAAACCAGAAATTAAGAATTCCTAGAAGATTGGAAGCAAATGGAATTGGATTGAGGAAAAAGCTATGAGTGTTAGACACCTAGCCATAAAATCAACAGTTTCTTTTACCCAAACAACAAAAGGCTAGAAAACGTACTGGCACAAAAGGTTACTAATAAAAAATATATATATATCTAGAAATAAGCTTTAAAAGAAATGTACAAAAATCACTTGAGGCAAATGATGAAATTTTACTGAAAGACAAAAAGAAGGTTTAAAATCAAAGAGGGTTTTACTTCTCCTAATAAGGAGACAATATTGTAAAGACATCAATTCTCCCCAACTTATCTACATAAAAAAATGTAAGCTCATTTTAAATCGTAAGAGAATTCATTTTGGAATTCAACGAATTGAGTTAAAATTTCAGCTGGAAGAATAATTAAAAATAGCTAAGATGTTTTCAAAAAAGAAGTATAATGAGAAGGGACCCGTCCTGCCAGGAAGCCACATGAAGAGATGAATGTACCAGCAGCACAGAATACAGTGCAGAGAACAGGATCAGGTATACGTGAGAATTAATAGCTGATTAAGATGGCATTTCAAAAAGTGGGGGAAAATGGATTATTCAGCAAATGTTCATGAAACAATTTACTATTCACTAGAGCGGGCATGAGTTTAAAATTTTACCCAGTATTATATATAAAAATAATTTTTTTAAACTTATGTTTGTCCAACTTTTCAAAAAAGATTTTATTTACTTTACCTTTAGAGAGAGGGAAAGGGAGGGAGAAAGAGAGGAGGAGAAACACTGATGTGCGAGAAAAACACCTACTGGCTGCCTCTCGCACGCCCCCAGCCTGGGACCTGGTCCGCAACCCAGGCGTGTGCCCTGACCGGGACCCAAACTGGTAATGCTTCGGTCTGCAGGACAGTGCCCAACCCACTGAGCCACACCGGTCAGGGCAAAGAATAAATTTCTGATGGATTAAACATTTAAACAAAAAAATCCCCATAAAAATACTCGTAAAAATGCAAGTCTTTTTTTTTTTAATATATAATCTTGGGGTGAAGAAGTCCTCCCTAGGGTGATACAAAAACCAGAAAACAAAGAAAAGAAACTGTTGGTTGATTTAACTATATTAAAAGTTGAAACTTCTGATTAGGAAAAGACATTATGAAAAAGACAACACACTGAGGAGGGTGTTTGTGATGTCACATGAAAGATGATGAGGTAACACCCTTAATATAGAAAGAATCCCCCCACCAAGAGCTGTGGCTCAACCCCTGGCAGACATGTGGTCGTGGGCACAGGTTTGTCACCTGCAAAGAGAGAGGCTAAGAGCAGCACCTTTCACAGGTGTGAGGTGTACGGTATGAGGATTACATGACGTGTGTGTAAAGCACGAAGCCCAGAGTCTGAGCAAAGGAAGGAAATCATCAGAGAGGCAACCAGAGAGTAGCCAGGAAGGTCACTGGCTGCCACACCACCTACAAAAGGCAAGAAAACACTGGAAAACCACATCGATGTGTCTCAGTACAGAAAGTGTATCCATTCAACGGACACTAAGCAGGTGGTTTAAAAGAATAAGACACATCAATATTTATGGATGGAGAAATGTCCACAAATTCAGGGTGTGTTAAAAGTCATTCAACGTGTATTTACCGGAAGTCTAGTGTGTGTCGGGCACCGGCCGGGTGCTGGGCATAGAGCAGTGAAGAAAAAGCTGAAGGTCCCCCAGTACATCCTGGAGTAAAGAGACAATAAATAAAAATAAAGCATTCAGTAAACTACATGGTATGTCAGCCGTAAGAGGTGGTAGAGGCAAAAGCAAAGCAGGAACAGAGGCTGGGGAGGGTGGTGGCTGGGGGTGGGCAGGGTTACAATTTTGAAGGGACGGGTGACATCTGAGAAGGCCTCACCGAGCAAGCGACATTTGGACACGTTTTTAAATATTTACGCGTGCACGTGAACACACGCAAAAGTACAGAAGGGTGTTCGTTCAACTGTCTAGATCACGGTTTCTTAAAGGTGTGACTGTAAAAACACTTTTACTTTCTACTTTTGGTACACCTCTGTTCCATTTCTTTTAAAATTATTATGAAAAGCATCTATGAAGAGCACGGCACTTAAAAGAGAAAACTGAGAACGAACTTCCACAGACAAGCCCTTCAAGGGTGGTTCACCACCAGGCCATTACAGACTGAGGCGGCTGGAGTGGGATGCCTGGTGCTGTGGTGCCACCTGGTGGCCACATCCTAACTGAGCAATCTCATTTCCAACTGGGAAAAGGAAGCGAGAGGCAAGAAGCACAACTATGAAAACCCACCGGCCCTGCAGACAGGGACTGGAAGGGAAATGCCTAAACACACAGTTTGATTCGTGGGGGTGGAAGGCAATGGTGGGGCTTATTAGCTTAGATTTTCGTTCAAAGTCTTACGATGCTTCATTCCTTTATGTGTAACTGCACCGGAGCAGTTCTATGGGACAGCCAAACGGGCTCACTGGAGGGGCAGCAGGGAGGGCTATCCAGCACATATATAACCCAGGCCCTGTGCACATGTGTCCCCAAGAAGGCTGGGGGATTCATAAAGCAGAGTGACAGGACCTCAGGCACACAGTGCTTGGAAGAGGACGGGGCTTTCCCAATGGGGGTGCCTGAGGGACAAGGTCCCGGGAGTCTGCCAGGGATGAGCTGCCACACCCCTGCCTGCAAATGATTAATCACTAACTGAGCACATGCACAGACTACAAAACTAGTGCTTCCTTGCCAAAGCCCAGGGGAGACTGAGGCATATCCCATGGGTGACAGGGAAGCCACGGGGATCGCAATGAGGACTCTGTCTGGAGTATTTGTCTTTTGTCTTTTGTCCGCCATCCTTCAGGTGTGGGTCAAGTGTCTCCTCTGTGCACCCCTCACTGAGCCTGCTGAAGCATTTGTCACTGTGACACAGAACTACTTTCTCTGGGCATTTCCCTGCTAAACCAGGTGTCACACCGATCTCATGTTCCCTCAGAGATGGGACTTGTAAGTCCAACAGCTCTAGGTCTGAATCCTGGCACTGCCATCGACCATCTATGTGACAGCTGGCAAATGCCTCAAGGCTTCAATTTGCCCCTCTGTAAAGAGGGGGTATGGGACTGTACTCACCTCATGCGAGCATTAACTAACAGTCCCAGTTGGCACTCAGGGGGACTGGGGGGTGCCAGGCACTTGTCCAAACATGTTATATGTCTTAAGTTCCTGAACTGAGGCAACCTTGGTGGAGTAAGTGCTCACATGTTACCTTATCCCTAGTTCTCAAGAACAGTGCTCAGCACAGTCTGTTGTGTTCTCAATAAAAATGAATGAACTACTCCCCCAACCTGCTATGGAGACAAAGGGTCAAGGTCAGAGCAAGATTGCAATGCTGCAGCCAACCCCCCAGCACCCCCAGCCACCCGGTTTCGCTGCCCAAAAAATGGCTCAAGACCTGAATAAAACGGCTTCCAGGAGAGAAGGTGCTCCAGCAGATGCAAACGCTTCTGCAGAGCTGGGGTGAGGGTGAGGGAGGGAGGAGTGACACAAGCACCTGGGGCTGACACACTGGGCTCAGGTGCAAGTTCAGCTCGGGCAGGACCCAGGTGGACCAGACTTCGGCTCCAATGGGGTGAGACTAGCTTTAATAATCCCTCCAGCCCAGGCTCCCTAAAACTGACCTTCAACACACCCAACCAGTAGTCACCCCATTTGAAAATCATCCCAGGTTCCTGCTTTCCATTTGCTCCCCCCATCCCATCTCCTTGCGTTCCAATCCACTCCCGAATGGTCAGAGCCTTGGTCCTCACAGGGGACGGTCAGGAGACAAGGCTGTGGAGGGAAGCTGGGGGGAGGGAAGGAGGGGCACCGAAAGGTACCCAACTCACTGAGAATCCCAGGCTCCACCTGTAGGGGAGCATGTTCTGTGATGAGAGGGCGCAGTCCCTCTGCCAGCCCCTCCCCCATCCAGCCCCTTGGAAGTGGCTCCCAGCCAAGGAAGGAGAGATGTGCAGGCTAGGACAGGTGCCAAAATGTTGAGGGACCATGCCGGTGGCCACGCCCACTCTGTCTCAAGTCCCGGTGTAAACGGGGGCTGGTTTACCTCCTCCTCCCTCCTCCCCCCTCCCCTCTTTTCCAATCTCACTGTAGATATCCCTTCTTCTGGGAACTCTTCTGTGACCCTGGAGCACCCAGACTTCTCTGTAACACGTCATATTTATCACGTGATACTTATCTCTGTGACACTACATTCACCTGGATACTATTTTAAGTGTATGTGTTAGCCAATTTGCTAGTTTTGCCTGGTTCATGATGAGCCCTTCAGGTCTTGTTCAGTTCAGGAAAACTGAAGACTCCTTCCTCTCCCATTTGTTCTGGTCTTCCACCTGGCCCGTCCTCCACACCCCGGGCTTCCGGTTGGTTTCCTGACCCTTCCGTGATCGTCAGCTTGCCCTCCTCCGGACGCCCTACTTTCTCCAGCACCGCTGGTTTCAAATGCTGGCATTAGGTGATTTATTTCTTTATGTTCTTTAAGTCCTCAAGCTCCTTCTTACATCTCAATCTGCTGACTGATCATTTCATCTTTTGGAGCATCTATAACTTCTCTGAGGACAAAAAAGATGTTTCAAATTTCCTTCAGTTTCATGAGTAAAGGCTTGGAAACTTTCCCCCCAGAGTCTGCCCTTCCTCTATGTCTGACATGCCTTGTTTATTTCCCTTTACACTGCTGGATTTTTCAGGGGGTCCTCTCTAATATTAGTTTTTCTATTTGTTCATTCTTGAGTGAGGACAAATGAGTCCTGACCTGATATTCACCCAAACACAACGTAGATGGATTCCCTTCGGCTCCTGCTCTACCCTAATGGATTTAAAGTGTCCTGGACAGGGCTGGGGGCTAAGGTCCAGTACCGCACCCCCCACGCATCAACTATGACCACTCTTTAGTCAACATCTTCACTTCCGTTGCCTCGGTTTCTTCTTCTATGAAAAACTGGAAAGTCGAGCTAATCTTTTTACACATCCTTTAACTCTCCGTTTTTACGATACTCTTAAACGTCATGCAGATTTAAGGTTTCACTAGTCTGAAATCAGCTATCAAGGA
Source organism: Mormoops blainvillei (assembly GCA_004026545.1). Taxonomy (NCBI): domain Eukaryota; kingdom Metazoa; phylum Chordata; class Mammalia; order Chiroptera; family Mormoopidae; genus Mormoops; species Mormoops blainvillei. Next base: position 150,798 of record PVJD01003158.1, read on the forward strand.
TTTGTTAAACATGTGTATAAACAATACCCTATTTCTTTCAGCTTACTGTACTTCATTTCAAATTAAGTGAACCACAAATATTAAGCTCAAGAAATAACTTCATTTGATCATATGTAAGAAGAAAGAGAGTTACAAATAATTTACCAAGAGCTAGCAGAGTACATGCCCCAAGGACATACTGGGCATGAAACTCATGCGAGAAGGCAGAAGCTATACGCAAGCAACTGAGGATTAGCTTTCCCTCCCTGTCAGTCTCTCCCGGCGTCCTGTTGATCCCAGGACATTCGGTCTTGTCTAAACACTAAAAACCAGGCAGAAAGACTGTGATAACTGGCCGTGTCATTGCCGGCCTTCCCACAGCCCCCAGGCGTTACACGGAATAACACTGACCGAGAGCTTCCTACCAGCACACAACCGTGGCCTGCACTCTACACTCATGATCCTGCTGAGTTCTGCCAGCCACCTGCTTGGAGAGTCAGTCCTCCGTAGTCTCTGTCTCCCTAACATGTCTTCTTGGGTGTGCCAAGAATTCAGGGTTTTGTCCTGACTGGTGTGGCTCAGTGGGTTGGGTGTCATCCTGCAAACCGAGGGATTGCCAGTTCGAGTCCCGGTCAAGGCACATGCCTGGGTTGTGGGCCAGGTCCCTGGTTGGGGGTGTGTGAGAGGCAACTGATTGATGTTTCTCTCCCCCACCCCCCTGCTCCCTTTCCCTCTCTCTAAAAATAAACAAACAAACCTTTAAGAAAAGAAATGCAGGGTCTGACCACCTTTACCCAGGCCATTTGTCAGGGTTGTGCTGGCAGTGAGCAACCTTGAGGGATGACACAATGTTTCCCTCAGGGACAAAGAGCAGCAGGCTGGCTTACTGCCTGCTATAAAGCTGTGTTCTCCGCAAGCTCGGTGTTTCTCAGCTGTGACACAAAAGCACAGCGTCCCCCTGGGCCCATGGTGTCGCCCCCATGGGACTTGGGGGAAGGGGGACAGACACACATGCTAATAGTTATGCTAGTGATGAAGTCCTGTGTCTCCGCCTCAGGAGTTGCACACACAGGAAGCTGTGAAGCAGAGAAGGCAAGCTCTCCCTCCGGATCAGCCCAGCACTCGGGTCCTGAAACACACGCCCCCCGGGTCCCACTCGAGAGTCACTATACCTCTTCCCATCTTCGACTCCGGTTTTTTCTGCGGGGCGGGGGGTTTGTCCTTTAACTCAAACTCGTATGGAATCCACTGCAGTGTCTGGCCAAGCTTATTTTTCAGCACTGAAATCCACGTGCCCCAACAATGTAATAACCATTCCTCCCCTTGCTGCTGTTTAACTCATGTCCGTGAATTAAGCTCCTGTGTAAGCTGGCAATGAAGTCACTTCTTTCCATTCGACTGTGTTCCTGCTTTTACACAAGTGCCACGTGGGATTAATAAATTATTGCTTTATAATAAGTTCTGAAAGTTCAGCCTTTTTAAGGCCATGTAGCACGGGGCTAATTTCAAGGGCTCCGAGGCTCCACATCTGTTAAATGGGGCCAGTAACGGTGAGGCTGGACGCCAACAGCCATCCTCCGCTGCTTCTTTAGTAAAAGCACTTCTGGTTTTCGGGAGGACACACGGCCCCCCTGAATACAGGTTACATTTCCCAGCTTCCCCTGCTGCTAGGTATGGCCATATGAACAAGACCAGCCCCACGGGATGCAAAAGGAGTTAGACGCAGCTTCCTGAAAGCAGCCCTCAAAGGCTAGGGCGCAGGGGCAAAGGCCGCAGCTCCGACAGCCACGTCGGGCCGCGGGAGGGGCTCAGGTTTCTGAGCCGTCCCGAGACCGCCTCACGGCAGCAACGCGACGGAAGGTCTCGGGCGCGCGGGCCCCATGCCTGCTCGGAGCGGAGGGCCTCCTGACGTCTCACGCATGAGAGAGAGACCGCCGCCTTATTTCCCTGCTGCTGTGAGCGCCCTCTCCCCCGCACCCCGGCCTACAGGGCGGCCCCCGCAGGAGGACAGCAGCAAGGGTTAAATGTCGCTCACGACAGATACCAACTATTATTTTTCCCCCAACAAAGTGCCTAGCACTATTTTTACATACAGCAGGAAATGCAAACATTTGTTGAAATGAATAGCAATTGGGGGAAATGAAGGTCATTTCAATGCTTTTTAAAAAAAACTTACTTTTTTTACCAATTTATTTTTTCCAGAGGCACATCACTTACTTTACCAAGTTTTATAGAATATCTCATTAAAGCTGCATTAAATTTTTACCGACATTTGGAGAAATAGTATTGTCACTATTACTATGTTTAGACTTCCCTGAAGAGAGCCAGAAATTGAATGCTTGACTGACTGATTGATTTTCATCCAATCCACTCAAAACACAATATACTAAGAGGCTACTCTGTAACAAGCTCAGTCATTAAAATCAGACTCTGGAGTTAATAAACAAACATTAGGTGAATAATCTCTAATGCCAACCGCCACCCCCTCTAGCACCCACCAAAATACTCAGGGAGATGGAGGAGGTGATGAAAATCTGTCGTCACTGAAGACGGGGGCTAACGTGCTACTTAGTCCTTACCGCCCCGTTCTGGCTCCAAATCCTCTTGCTTCTTTTCTTCGCAGCCAGATAAAACCCCTCTGATCAAGGTTCCCGGGTCTGGTGCTTCTGCGTCTCCTATCATGTACTGTTTTCCTGTGTTTCCCCATCGTCACATATCCTCTCGGTGTTCAAATCTTTTCACCAGTGGGTCCGATCTTCCCTCCCATGTGTTGATGTTCACACAGCAGAATCTGTTATTGATGAAGTTCTTTATTTCACACCTTTGCCTTATTGGTGGGGTTTGGTCCAGTGGAGATAACTGCCCAGGGACCCAGGTGATGATGGTACCACTGTCGTCATCACCACCATCACTTACTGAACCATGAGTCTGTGACAGATACTTTGCTAAGCACCTGACCCACAGTGACGTACCAGAGTCCTCACAACGATTCCCTAAGGTGGGTATTAAAGTGAGAAAACTGGAGCCCAAAGAGGCCGCATAACTTGTCCAAGGACACACGGTCCATAAGAGCGCCGTGGCGGCACCCGCCGTGGCCGCGCCCTGCACCCATCACCCTGCTGAGCCCTGCCAACTGCCTGCTGGGACACTCAGCCCTCCGTGGTCTCTGGCTCTCCGCCGTGTCTGGCTGGGTCTGCCAAGAACGCAGGGTCCTGACCGCCTCTTCCCAGGCCATTTCAGTAGTGAGTCCTTGGGCAAAGGCAGGACTTGAATCCAGCTAAGCCTGCACCCTGTTCGGAACCATTTCTTTATGTTCCAGCCCACTAGAGCTCAACAGCGCTTCACATTCTGTCCTGGAACACGTACCCCCATCTACCCATCTGCTCCCTTCTCTTTGCCTAAACACTGGGGCTTCTCAACTCCACAAACATTAATCCACTTTTCATTTTCCTTTCCTGAGGAGCAAATGGCTTCATACCAGGGGGGTTGGCCCTGGTATTAAGGACAGCCACTTCCCTCGAGTTGTCCCTGATCCTTTCTTAGTGCTCCTCATCTGTGGCTTTCAGCACCAGGGTCAGTGACAACACGGTCTCTGCCTGTCCCGCACTCCTCCGTCTTTTGAGTTCCGGGTGAATCAAAACACACGTTGGATGGCAGATGGGTTCCCCATTGGCTTTCTCAGATTAAAGGCTCTTCATTGGGTTCTGTAAGATGATCTCAGTGAGGCACTTAGACCTACCAGGGGGACTTCCACTGTTGCCAATTCGGGATCTTCCCTCCACTCCCCAAAGACTCCCTGTCAGTCTGGGTAGATCTCTAACTGTGAGACCACACCTGTAAGTTCTGGAAACTCCACAGCGGGCTCTCCTCCGCTCCCCAAACCCAGGATACCTAGAGGGACAAGGAGGCGCTCCCAAGTCACAGAGCTCCCACACTACATTAGTCCAGGTCGAATGGCTGTATCATCTTCCCAGAATTTCCCCCAACGGTTCTGAGAGCTACCTTTCCTAGGACCTAGACATACGCCTTTCCCTCCAAGGTTGCAGACCCATCCTGAACCCCAGACTGTTAAATGGGGCCCTCATTTTCCTTCTTCGGGAGCCAGAGATTTCAGTCCAAAGGATCACCAACAGAAGATGTGAGTGGATTGCCTGAGAAGGTTCTAGGGTGTTGAAGGGCTTAGAGCCTCCTTCCCTGCGAGTCTTTTACATGCAGCAGCAAAGGTCAATAAAACGACCCCCTCGTGTGAGACGGGCTGCCATCAGTGAAAATGCGAGCGCGGACACGGGGCACCAGAGTGCTTGGCTTCAGGGGCAGGGCAGAGGCCCCGCCAGGAGAGAGCTGGAGGGGACCCCCTACACCCCAGCTTCCACACCATCATCTTCCTCCTTCCTCACTGACACTCTTCTTGCCCCTCTGACTCTTGCACGGTACTCTACCCTTCCTGCTGGGCTGCCCAGCAGGGCAGCCAGGGTCCTCCGCTCACTACACACGGCCTCCCTGAGTAACCCGATATTGCTCCTGAAGCCTCAGGGGCCAGATCTACAGGAGCAGCCCAAGTCTCTCTCTAGGCCAGTGGGAGTTCCGGAACCACCTGAGAAACGCGATGGCCGCCTCTCTCCCCCAAACCCCGCGGGGGATTCTGATGCTCCAGCAGGTGAGTGCCCAGGCCCCCCCGAGGCCACGACCAGCAGGCCAGCTGCCCAACGCTGTCCCTTGAGCACCCCAAACAGAGAAGAGCCTACTCCCAATTCAATGCTCCTTTTCCGTTCCTTGTCTCTGTGGCTGAGCCAGCACCCCCCTCACGGAATTGAGGCACCGTGACATTGCCCTCCCTCCCATCCACCAAACCTCCAAGGAGAGAGGCCTCCACCTTGGTTTCTCTCAAACCTGCCTGCTCCTCTCCATCCCCATGGCCATGTTCAGGGCAACAGCCCCCTTACTCATCTCCCAAACACCTGTCTCCCCCCACACCGTCCGCCCGTCCCCAGGATTATAGCCAATGGCGTTCCTCTCCTCCTGTACCTCAAGAACGGTTCCCTACTCCCCACAGGATCACACCCTAAGCACTTGCTGCACACAAGCCCCTCTGGGTACTGACCCCGAGCCACATGTCCAACCACGTCGCCCTCCCTTCACCATGAGCCTCGCATGCCAGCAGCACCACACAGCTCGCCATTCCTGAGACACAGCGTGCTCACTCCTGCGGCACCGCTGCCCAGTCCGATCCCTCTGCCTATGTCGCCCTTTCACCTGGGAAACCAAAAATCCGCCTTTTACATCCAGGGCTCCTGAGTTGGTCCCATAAGCTTCCATTCCCACCACTTCCCACCCCTGACACAGCATCATCATCATTTATTTCCCCCAGTCTGTCAGGCCTGCGGGCTCCTGAGGGCAAGGAGTCAAGCCAGTTTCGTACCCAGTAAACGGTTACTTCATGAACGTAAACCAGGAATGACATCGAGGTGTTCTCCCACCCCCTGGAGAAGCATAGGAAGCAACCAGTCTTGAAAGCAATACAAAGAAGCCCAACTGCTAACTTGGAATCCATGGCAGGTAACGTTTCAAAAATGATGCTTTGGTGACAGATGGGAATTCTGAAAAAGAAGAGTCACTGACTGTGGAATTTGTCGGGATTTCCAACACAGATCAGGCGAACGGTGCCGTGACCACCAGGGCAGGGAGGGACACTATATAGCTCCCTCGTACCCAATGCCCCAGCCATCCTGGCTTGCTGTAACTCACCAGACCTCTGCCCCAGCAGACAATCGTGACAAACATAGTTGCCACCTCTTCACCTGGCAAACTCCAACTCATCTTCCCTCTGAAAGGCTATCTCTGACCCTCCTATCCAGGTAAAACCTATCCAGGTAAAAACGGTTTTTTGGTCTCTAAGCACCTTGTACTCCTCTTTTGTAGCCATTGTCATCAGATCTGTAATTCATTTTTTCTATCTTGTTGCTAAACTTCACTACTAGACTGTAAGCTACAAGAGAGCAAGGGTCAGACTTGTCTTTTCCCTCTACTGTGGCCCCACAGTCAGCAAAGCGCTGACAATCGGCAGCCCCTGAGCAAGTGCCAGGTGGACCGGCGGACGGAGAGTTTGACGGACAGATAGACTGGCAAGCAGGAAGGTCCGGAAGACAGGAACAAGGAATAAGGCTGCCTTTGATTACTGGTATAATACTTTAATATCGTCCGGCTCTCTTTACTCTGACTCAACCCTCGCAAACCTCAGGACTTCAAATGTGGCTCTCCTACTGAAGAAAGGGTGTACACACACAAGGGGTGTTCCCGTTTACTTGGAAAGCGAGGTGCCGGAGCAAGCTGGCACACCCAGCCTTCTGGCTTCGTACTCAGTGATCTGTCTGTAATATTAGGCTGCTCTGTTCCACAAGTATACTGACTGTATTGATAAAACTTAGTTCCAAGAATCTCTCAGCCCTTAAGCAGCCCCCTAAGGTCAGTACATGTGTTGCTAACAGACCACCAGAGGCATTGTCTTTCTTCAGCCAGCCACCATCACTGGACACTGGAGCTCTGCACGAAGTCAGGTCTTTGTTCTCCTTCCAATGAGGTCATTCTGCAGATTCAACAAAGGGCCAGGAAGCAGAGCTTCCATCGGAGAGAAATGCTTCTTCACAGGCATAGTCTATAAGCCACGTTCTGTGAGCTGCAGGTCGTTGCCGAGAAACAGCAATATGCAAACGGTGTGCTAGTTAAAGTCCATGGGTTATGCTGGGTGAGGAATCAGGACACCTGAGTATAAAACCCTGGCAAAGTCCCCAGGCTCACCTGGGAAGCGGAGAGGGTGGACTCAGTGATCTCTGACCTTCAGGATGGACTGGCGCTGTATCTGACGAGCACAAAGGCCACAGGAGTGCCCTCTGCAAAACAGTCCAGTGGCAGGTACACCCAGAGATAAAGTGGAGAAATAAGCTAATTGAAGCAACAAGCATCTTTTCAAAACAGCAAAAGACTGCTACATATCAACCAGCAAGTAACTTCTAACTATCAAAGTTTCCCAACAAGAACAAATTCTAATCTTAGCTATCAGTCAATCAGCCTCCATGATTACTATGCTTGAGCCACTTACAAGGAAGGTCAGGGTTGCCTGGTCTCTGGAATGAAACCAAACCTCAAACCCATCACTCCAAACTGAACTCAACTCCTCAAATTTAATGATCAGGAAATTAAACTAAAACCACAAGAAATTATTACAAATACCTTTTTTCAATAAATCTGTTTCCTCACCTCACCTGGGACTTCTCCACTGCATGTCAGAAACCACACCTTCAGGCAGCCTGGGGTGAGGAGCCCTCCACTTCTCCAATTGCTACACCTTGGACAGTCTGTTTAACCTAAGCTTCCATTCTCTGCCCCGCACCCCAAAGCCTGCCCCCACCTACCAATCAGAATCAACATGAGACTGAAAATCACGTGTCAAGAGACTTCGTACTATGTTAGGATACTCTGTAATGAAGGGACCTCAGATCCAACAACTTTCTCATTTTATAGATTCAAATCAGTCCCTGGGCCCTCACTCCATGTGGTCATTCAACAAACACCGGTGGGGCACCTGCTAGGAGCCGGATGCTCTCTGCTGAGCACTGAGGACCCCATGGTGAGGAAAGCGGCCACAGCCCTGACCTGACGGGGCTGCATTCCACTGCACCAGAGGAAAGAGACATAACCAGCAGTCACACCCTGCAGGCCGTGCTAACAATTTGGTCTTTTTTTCTAAGAGAAATTAGAAACTGCAGAAGGGTTTCTTTTGTTTGTTCATTTTATTTTAGAGAGAAGGGAAGGAAGGATGAAAGACCAGGAGAGAAACATCGACATGACAAAGAAACATGGATCAGTTGCCCTGTTGCCTTTCATAGGTGCCTCGGCCTGGGACTGAACTCGCAACCCAGGCAAGTGCCCTGACCAGTAATGGAATCGGTGACTTTTCGGTTTGCAAGACAATGCGCAGTCAACTGAGCCACACTGACTGGGGCCACAAGAGGGTTTTAGGTGGAAGGAGTGACACCCTCAGATAATCAGGGCTGGAGGGACAAATGCAAACTCTTGCTCTGCAAAGGCTAGCAGGCGAGCCGCAAGGAAGTCGCTGTGGGTCACACAGTGTTACGTGCTATAGCAGGGTGTTGTGAGAGCTGAATGGGGAAACAATCTGTAAATGCTAGTGGGCAAAGTGTTGAAAATATGGTGCCTGGAGGGGAAAAAAACCAACAAAACTCAGCCACTGAAAGGACACAAAATGAGAAATAGCTTAAAATAGTGAAATTCACTAATTCCATATAATAGACTTTATTGCCACAAAAAGAGACACAGCAAATTCTCCTGAATTTATTAAGTTGTTTTCATAAATATTTAATTACTCAAAAATGTCCCAAAAGCACAGATTTCCCTTGACCTAGTTATCAAGCTTATACAAGAGTGAGAATTATTGTATCCAATAAACAAGAATTTAATTACGTTCATTATTCTTTCTTTTGTCTCCAACAGGATGACCTTCAAAGAAACCTTTCACTATTGAATCATTTTTCTTCTAATTACTCAAGTAACTGTCTTAAACTTACAATAAAACCTTATAATAAAGATATTGAAATCCTAGAGAGGGAAAGTATAATGCTGCATTAGTTCCTACTAAAGACTCATTATTTGCCCTGGCTGGTGTGCCAGGCCTGTGTGGACTGAGTGCCGGCCTGTGTGGATTGGAGTGGCGGGCCAGGTCCCCCCCCAGTTAGGGGCATGCAAGGGGCAACTGATCAATGTTTTCCTCCCTCTGTCTCCCTCACTTCCTCCTCTCTCTAAAAAACAATAAACAAAATCCTTTAAAAAAAAGTATTAAAGACCCATTATTTATGTGGAATCACAGAAATATGAAAAAGAACTGGGCACACCAGCCTCCATTCCTGAACCCGCCTGAGAGCGGGCCCACCCTCAGGGTCACCCGGTCCTCCCCCTCACTGGCACCTACCACTACCGTGGGCTTGCACCTGCACTGCCAATGCAGGCTCATTCTGCCTGCCACCCTCCACAGGGCACCCTAAAAGCCCTCTAATGAGGCTTAAAAGAGAACGTTCCTCTAGCTCACATTTCCTCATGGTGTGCAAGCAATATGCTAGGTCCTGTTCCACAGGGACTTTTTGAAGCCTTGTAAGAACCCTGAGGAGGTAAGTATTATCACACTTCCTGTGCCCTTGAGGGCACAGAGGACAGTCACTTGCCTGAAGCCACAGGGCTTGTGAGTGAAGGAGTCAGGATGCAAATCCACACTGTCCAGACTCCAGAGTCTGTGCTTTCAGTGCTGCCCACTCTGCCTCTTTGATGCTCAGGAGATAAATCTCCTGCGAAGAACACAATGGATCTGGAAGTTCTGCAGAAAAACCGCGGAAGGTTTCGCTCCTCTGGGTCTTCGCAGTCTCTGCTCTCCTCGGGAAGTGCAGAGGACTTGTGCCCTGCCACGGAAAAGTCCCGGAGTCCTCAGTGCAGGCAGTGCAGGCGAGCACCTGTGATGCTGCTGGAAGGCACCTTTGAGAAGAGCTTGTGCAGGAGGTGGGTGGGGACACTTGTGGACGAACCCACAGCCCTGGGTCCACAGCGCCGCTGAGGGCTGTTTCAGAGGCTCCTTAAGCCCTCTGTGACTTCAGCACTGGTTTCGTGGGTATCTTAACCACCATGTTCACGTTCATTATCCAAACAGCACCATTACCCCTATACTCAGAACCCAGAGGAAACAGCCAGGGTTCCCACAGCACCGAGGATAATTGAAATGGCAGTGAACTCTCTGTAAGCATCAGCTTCCTGTCAGGCGCTGCGCTACACCGTCTGCTGCATTATTTCACTGACTCTTTAACAGCAGCCCCAAGTTGGGTAACACTGCTCCCCATTCTCCGTGTCAGTAAACAGAGGCTCAGTGGAGAGTGCACTTGCCCAAGGTCACAGAGGCCATGAATGGAAGAGCTAGGATTTGAACCCAGGTCTGCCTGGCTCCAGAGTCTCAATCTGCTTGGCCACTTCACTTGAGGTCCTCCATCACAGCCAGTCACCTTCTGTCTGTGTGTGACTCCTCCACCCACTGACTGTCAGCTCCACAAGGGTAGTATGAAGCTCTTTCATCTCCATATGCCTGGCATCCAGCAAAGGGTTTAGGCCCAAAGCAGAAGCCTAGCAAGGTTGCTGAATGAATGCCCGCATGAAGGAAGTGACACCTCCTCTCTAACAAGGTGGCCCCAGAAATGCTGCAGGGCGACTCTCACAGAAGCCAACCCGACCAACTATCCCCAACCCCTGGTCAAAATCTACAGACCGCCTACTCATCTCCCTCAGGTCCGCACCCCACCACCCCGCCCCAAGGGAGGGGTGTGCAGCCATACTTCTGAGAAACATAGTGATGGGATTCTGCAAGCTAAGCAGTTCATTTTTAGATGTTTCCTTTTTTCTGCTTCTCCATCTTTTCCTGGAGCATCTGAAGCAAGTATTTCTTTCCTCTTCCCATCCCTAAGACTTAGTAAGACAAGTATCACCAATCACACCCAGAGTCTACAGCTGGTATGTGGCACGGTACATGCCTGTCTCGGAGTTGGCACTCAAATATTTGGGGGATGAAGTAACAGAGGCCAGGGTCTGGGTTTCACCAGAGACCTGACGACTTCCCGATAAGAGGTTGCCAATATTTGGTGGCATGACTTGCCTGAGCAGAGGTCCATCACAAGATCCACCAAAAGCCCACCCTGGGGACTCAGCCACAATGAAAGTAGGAGACTCTCTGTGCAGGCAGAAGACAACAAGAATCAAGTGACGCATGCAGCGATGCTCCCATCGAGGTGCACACGCAGTGGAAGTCAAGGGAGCACAGATGGGAGTAGTCACTTGTGCCTAGAATTGAGGAGGTTTCACAAAGGAGGAGCAATCTCAGCTGGGAAACCATTCTCAAATCACCCGGGGAGGAGTCACTGTTTCTGGCCTCCATGGCCCCCATACTGTTCACCTCCCCACCATCAGGGCCACCATTTTTTTTTTTTTAAGATTTTATTTATTTGTTTTTAGAGAGGAGAAGGGAAGAAGAAAGGAAGAGAAACATCAATGTGCGGTTGCCTCTCACGGACCCCCTCCCGGGGACCTGGCCCACAACCCAGGCATGTGCCCTGACTGGGAACTGAACCGGCGACCCTTTGGTTCACAGGCCGGTGTTCATTCCACTGAGCCACACAAGCCAGGGTCTCAGGGCCACCGTCTGGTTTTGTAGTCAGTGACTTATGTGCCTGCCTCCCTGCACAGAATGTGAGCATCTCAAGGATAAGGACTTTGGGCATTCTCTGTGGCTGGCCCTCAACTTCAAGTAAATATCTGCAGACAAAGAATAAGAGAGTCAACTTTAGATTATTAATAACATAGCAGCTACCCCTTCTTGAGAATTTACTATACCTGCTATTGCTGCAAGTACTTTGCCTGCATGGTCTCATTTCCTTACACAAAACCCCCAAAAGGCAGATCCTATTATCATCATCCATTTTACAGATAAGGAAACTAACACAGAAAGATAAGATAAATTGTCTCGAGTAATACAGTGAGCCACGGAGTTAAACTCTGAAGCATACGTGAATGAAAAATCAGCTTTCGATTACTAGTGAAAAAATCCCTTCTCCTTTCTCTGTCCCCTGCCTTGGATCCCAATATATGGATTGCCCTTTAGTCTACTGTTTAACTAGGATCAAAGCCGTTTCTTTCCTAGAGGAGAACAAGAGCTGTCTCTTCTTATTCTTCTAAACCATGACCACTAACCATGACTGAGTGAACATCATGGGTGGGGGTGGGGGTTTGGAGGTCAACATGATGCCCACAGTATTGGTCAACAGCATTTATCAAGGAGGAACTCTATGTACCCACCGGAACACTTTCCAATGTTGGAACAATTCCAAAATAGATCAAGTTAATAAACGAAGGAGGAAGAGTGTGTATAGAATGTTATTATTTGAGTAAAAGAATATATAGTAAACAAGAAATGGTAATATTGCTTGCCTCTAGGGAGAAGGACTAGGAAATGGAAGTTCAATGCAAGAAAGAGGGGTGCTTTACAATTTGTTCCCCTTTACCTTTTAAAAAATCCATGCGTGATTTTTTTTAACTTTTTAAAAAATAAGATAAAAACATAATTTAAAGATACCACTTATTGCCAGGCCTTTCCCAAATAGTCATATGCATACAATTGTAAACATGAAAAATCATGTATGTTTATGAACATAAATTATATGAACTTAATTTGGGATGAAATAGAACTGTTAAACACCTTTTGTAGTTAATGTTGAAGTTCACTAATTGCACTAACATTGCAATATTTTTTTGTGCCAGGCAAAGTGCTAGACAGATATTTTTAAAAGAAGAGCTAAAGAACATGTTATTAGTTTCCTCCCTCCTGTCTTTCAAGAAAAATACCGGGCATGCTAATCAGAATGCCAGAGCTTAGGACCACTCTTGATGTTCACATAGTCTAAACCATTCTCGCTCAGCTAAGAAAACCACGGCCTGGAGAGGGGAAGAGATTTGACCAAAGTTACATAAGAAGTGAAAGCCTCAGAATCACCAGTCCTGCTCTCCTTATCTGCTACATGCTGTTCTGTTGTGTTGAAAGGTGGGGAGGTAGGGAGAGGCAGAAACAGACCCTAATATACGGGGTCAGCGCAAATTGTGCCCTTTTTTAATTACAAAATAAAAGCATGTAATCCGTAATATAATAATATCATACTCAAGCACACCATATGATACTTTAGGTGAAATGTTCAAATTAAAACTATAAATTATTATACCCATATTACCCTACCAACCACACTCAAGCAAACCTTACTTCTGCTGGACCTTGTGTATTGAGTGCCTGACAGATCAGGTGCTTTCACATATCTTGTCTAGTTTGCTCTTCATAACGAGCTCTCAAGGAGGGCATAATTACCCCCGTTTTACAAATAAGGAAACCAAAGCTGTGAGATGTTAAGAAACTGGTGCATGAGGCTTCAAATGCAGACCTCTGACTTCCAAGCCAGAGATATTACCCTCCATACTGAAAAGGAAAATCAATTTAAAAAGGCAGACTGGGCTATGTCATAGAGAGCCTTGGATGCAATATCTTCAATTAATGAAGTTTCTCTCTCAACCTGGATATTGTTACTGCAATAATAAACAATCAAAAAGCCTACCCCTCATTATCCAACACACGTTCTAGCTCTTGTAGGCCACCAAGTTTGGACTTTTAACCCGCAGAGGGTGACGGCTAGCCAGCCAGAGGGCAGCAACCTCTGATAGCCACGTACATAGTTCCTACTAGGACAGAACAGGACAACTCACACCTGCTGCTTCTAGAGCCTGTGGGTACCTGCCATGTAAGCACAGCCCTGAGATGCCATCCCCACAATGCCACCAGGCCACCACCACAAAAGTGGTGGTGAGAGAGGCCAGCATGAGGGTGGTTGGTCTCCAAAAGTCTCATATCTTCGAAAGTGAAGGAAAATGCAGACCAGGACAGGAGAAATGTCCTGCCTTCTCTTCCGCCTGTGCAACACAGGTAGGAGGAATGACAGCTGGGATCAGTCTGCTCGGGAGTTAAGGCGCTGCACAACAAAAGGTCACACACATAGGTAAGGGGCACTTTCTCAGCAGGAGGAGCCCCCTCATCTTGCTTTCTTCTCTCTGCCCTGCAGGATCTTAATGAAGTTCTGGCATTCTCCTCTGTTTAGTGTGGTAAGTCCAGGGTTTGCACTTGAACCAGAAGGGAACTCCGTAAGGCTCAAACCTAAGCCTCATATTCCAGGTCAGAGTCCTCACTGGGCTGGGTTCTAAAGGTCAGCAAACAATGAAATGCTCCCCTGCTTTCCTTCTCCTCTTGCTCCCTACCACAGCACCCTGAGCGCCCCACAAGGAGAAGCAGCCACCATCGGAGACAGGAATGAGTCTTTTGAGGACCCCCTGCCAGAGCCTCATCCCAAACTCAAACAAGAAAATGGTCTAGAAATCCCTTCCTCTTAGAATCTCCTCCTCCTCAGGCCCCAGTTCCCGAACCCAACGGGCCCATCAACGCAGACAAGGGAGACTCATAACTTTATAAGGATGTGCTCAGTAAGCATAGTTCCCTCCTATTCTCACAAGGCCCGTGGGAGGCACGCAAGGCAGGTAGCATGATGCTCGTTTTGCGAAGGAGAAAAAGACTCTCCAAGATAACACCGAGGCAAAAGCTTCTGAACCCTCACTCCTGTTCTTCCCCCTAACCAGGCTGCCATTTCGCGCTTTTGGAGACTATCACGGTTAGGATTTGCAGCAGCTTCTGTATCCGGAGCCAGCAAGCCGGGACCCTTCAAGCTTCACGCTAGCTGCTCTTCAAGTGCACACATTTCTCACCAGCTGATCATCGAATGAAAGCCAAGCGCCCCCCAATCTAGGCATGGCCCCTGCAACAGGAAAAGTCCCTGAGACGTGAAAAATGGTACGTCCCAGAGCCTGGCACAGGGGAAGCCTCCAGCCTAATAACCAGGACAGCTGAGACCTTAGTCCTACTCAGAAGACAGGCAGGCCTGGCCGGCCCTTCTGGCCCAGTGGCAAACCTGGAAGCCTCCAGAATCCTCAGAGAGCCCAAAACTCCTGCTTCCACCCGAACACCCCGCCGGACAGCCGAGAGGGCAGCATTCTCTCCTCCCGTGCCCACTCACCTCTGCTCGTTCCTCACCTGGGGCCCGCTTCCGTACCTACAACCACTCAGGGCCCCACCCCCTGCGCCTGCGGGTCTACCTAGCCCCGCCCCTTGCACCTGTGGTTTCCTTAGACACAAGCTCTGCAGCCGCTTTGGCCTCACCTAGCAAATCCCTACCACTGGAGAACCTGTGGTCCCACCTGGCCCCGCCCCCCGCACCTGCAGCCCTCGGCCCCACCCAACTGCCTACAAACAGCCCCGCCCCCCGCATCTGCGGCCGTACCCCACCTCCACCCTTATGCCCGCCGCCCTTCATACCAAGCTCCCACCGAACCAGCGCAACGAAGGCCCCCGGTACGGCCCCCGCGCCCGTAAACCCGCACAACCTAACCCCCCCGGCCCGCCTCCCGCCCTGAGGCCCCTCCCCGGCCCGGCGGCCCCTCCGGGTCCCGCCTCCTGCACCTGCGGCTCCCTACAGCCCGGCCCTCAGGGCCCCGCCCCGCCCCGCGGGCCGCTCTTCTTACCGTCCGCTCCCGCCGCCGCTGCCGCCGCAGTCCCGGCCGGTCACCTTGACGCGGGCCGCAGTGGCTGCCGCCGCCTCCTCATGGCCCTGGGAGCGGCCCAGGCGGCAGCGGCGCCTTCGCTCGGAGGCCGGGGCCGGGCCGAGCCGGGCCGGGGCCGGGCCGGGCGCAGCTGCAGCGCAGGCCGACGCTGGAGCAGAGCCGGTGCCCAGCCGCAGTAGAAACCGTCCGCTCCAGGGCCTGAGCGGCAGACCGCCCAGCCAATAGGCGGGCGGCACTCCACCAGCCTCCCCAATCAGCTGGTCACAAAGGCGGAGACACGCCAATCGGCCGGCTGGGCGTGCCAGTGCGCAGCCGCTGCATGCGCGATCCTCCCTGAATTCGGCCTCCGCGGCTCCTGCCGGTGGACGCTGTCAGCCTGCAAGGATGCTCAGCTGCCCGCACACCCCCTCAGCGCCCCGCCACGCCCATCCCCTTCCTAGAAATAGCATCTTGTCTCGTTCCCCATACATCCTTCCAGCCCTCATGCAATTTCCCCTAAAATTTCTACCTAGGATTTACCTTTTTCAGCAAAAAATGGTTTTGTGAGAGACATCACCTTAATGCCCATTATTTACAACTGGGAGGTAGGCACGGAACACGAAACCGTTAGAAACCTCAAAGAGCCTCGAGTCCAACACATTTATTTTACAGCTGGCAAAATTAGGCCCCGTCAGGTGAAGGGCCTTGCCCACCACCACACTGATGCAAAGCTGGGAAATGAGCCTGTCTCTTGTCTCCCTGCTGCCAGATCCTTTACTCTGTGCCAGGTGCAACGAGGTGAACAGAAAGGTGAAGTCGCAGAGATAGTACGTTGCAAACAGTCAAAGGCAGGTCTGTGAAGCCTTTGAAATCCAGAACCCCCCCCCCCACACACACACATCCCTGTTCTGCGCTCCACTGAAGGGAGGTCCTATGTCTTGCCTTACTCTGAGTGATTCTTGGACTCATAGACAAGTAGAACGTCATTTCGACAATTTTCAAATTCATTTTGCAATGGCATATGGAAAAATTTGGTTACTGTGATTCCCCTATCTGACGAGGGGCAGGGGGAGAAACAAACAAGAAAGAAAAGAAATAGAGTCAGTGGAAATTAAGCCATTTCTAAGTCTTCAGTGATCTCTGAGGGAAATTTCTGCCACTTCACATTTTAAAAAGAAAGAATAATCATCAAAGAAGATACTTAACTATCACCCACCGTTAAAGCGCGATATGCTGATGGAGAGGGCCAGCTCTCAGCATCTCAAGCGTTCGAGTCACTCTCTATGAGGGGAAGGATCTTTTGAACCATAGGGGGAAAGGAGGGTTGAAAAAGTCACCAAGGGGGATCCTCCAGGTCAGCTGCCTCTACACAGACTTGTACTTCATGGAGAGCCAAACTTTGGAACAGTTCCAAGAGCTATTTTCATTACAGATGCCAATCAAGAAGGAAGCTGTGGTATATGGACTCTAGGATGGCCCCCATAATCCCTGCCTCCTGATGTCCATGGCCTTGTGTGATCCCCTTCCCTGAGTGTGGAAGGTTTTAGGGTGTATGTTACATAAGATTATAATCCATCTTGATAGGAAAATCTCTTCTGCTTACTTTGAAGAAGCAAGCTGCCCTGTGGAGAAGATCACTCACAAAGGGGCCTTTGGCCGACAGCCAGCAAGAAACTGGGGCCCTCAGTGCAGCAGCCTGCAGCAACTGAATGATGCCGACAACCACATGAGCTCAGACATGGACCCTTCCCGTCTAGCCTCAGATGAGACTGCATCCCTGGCCAACAGCTGGATTACAGCCTTGTGAGCTCCTGAGGCAGAGGGCCCAGCTAAGCTATGCCAGACTCTTGACCCACAGAAACTGAGATTATAAATGTGTGTTGTTTTAAGATGCTAAATTTGTGATAAAATTGTTACACAGCAATAGATGACTAATACAGGGGCACAACCCAGCCTGCCCTGGTGCCCAAGAAGGTAGTATTCCTTCAGACCCTGGGGGCATCAGGAGACAGAGGAGAGCACATATAAAAGCACACCATCACTGGGGTATAGATAACAGTGGCAATGGTGAGGTGCTCTTAAGGTGAGCCATCAATGTGGGCAGCTGGCAGGGACAGGAAAAACAAGAGTTGAGAATGAAATTTTCAATTTGGTCACTTCCTGGAAATAATGCTGCCTTTGCCACTTCCCAGCTACGTGGCCTTACTTTTAGACAAGTGTCCAAACCTCTGTAAGCCTCAGTTTTCTCAGGAATGGGAAGGTAATATTCAGAGTGCCTACTTGGTAGGCTTCTCCTGAGAAAAGGGAGTTAGTGGCCATAAGAATGCACCTTGCAGACCTCCGAATATTGGTAGCTCATTTGACCAAGTGCCCAGCTACGGATCTCTGAATCCAAATACAGTCATACCTTGGCACTCATGGGCTTCAGAGCTTGTCAAGTCCTGTACTCGATGCATTTAAATGTTCCAGCACTCAGCACTTGCTCGGGACTCGTCGCACTTGCTAGAATTTGTATGAGTCACGAAGCAGCCCCTCGAGAGAAAACGCTTCATTGTTCAGTACTCATTGGTTTCAGCACTTACCACAAGTTCCAGAATGAATTAATGAAGAGTGCTGAGGTACCACTGTAATGCATTTGCACTAAGGCAATATTATACATGGGCTGCACCCAATGGCAGGGATTCTAAGGTGGGCCTGTCCCTGGGTGACAATGGGCAGCCCTCTGAACTCCCTTATAAGGCATAGGATCGGATGCTTCCATGCACTGCCTTCCCTCTCTCCCTCACTTGGGGTCAGACTTGCATCACAGTCTAGTGGCTCTCAACCCTCATCAGTTCCCTGCCCATTTCCCTTAATGTCGAATCCTGTGTTGGCATCTACTTCTCGGTGAACCTGGACTGGCACAAGAAGTACCAGGAGTGGTCAGGGAAATTAGGCCTGGCTTGCCCACTGCCCAGCAGGCAAACTGGCTGTTCTCCTGGTGGAACACAGATAGTCCCTGGAATGAGATGTGGCTCAAATGCTAAAATTTTTACTGGTGGTGACCTGCAAAAATATCCCTGTGGAGAATACTGTGGTAGGTGCTATTGCCAGAGTCTGAAAAAATGGGGAAATCAATGTTGATAAAGACAGAGGAAGCTAGTTGGTTATCTTCAGCTAAGGTGCACTGCAGAAGGATAATGAGAGACTGCAGGCTGTTAAGGAGCAGTTAATGGCTAAGTGTGAGAGCCAGAGAGCTGTGGGGGTAGCTTGCAAAGAGGCCCTCGTCACCTATGGTAGTGGAAGAACAGATACACTGAGCGGTGGGCTGAAGACCTAGTTATTAGAGTCCAGAGCTCCAGAGATGTCTGAATGCCCTGCCAAGGCAAGTCTGTTGGGGTGAAGGTCGGGGCTCTAGTGGGGAAAAACCTAGGACCCTAAAATGTGGGATGAGGCCATCTGGATGGGTGTTCCTGAGCTTCGTGGCTCTGCAACATACACCCCAGACCCCTCCAGGCTTGCCAAGCTGGCATACCTTTCCTTCACACAAACTAGAATCACTACTGTGCAGGTAGGTGCTACAGAACACCAACTTTGTCACAGACAACAGGTGTCCCTGCCTTCGGTGCTGCTCCCACCTCCCTCCAGGCTGCTAGGGTGGTAACTAGTATTAAATCCCAACAGAACCCAGCTGGGTATCACTGGGACTGGCAAGGGGGAAAAATAGACTATATGCCTGAAGGATGCGAGAATTAGTCAGCACGTACCAGCAGAAGCCAAGGCAGTGACCCCGAGATTGAATTCTGTGGGTGCTTGATCAAGGATGTGGGAATATAAGACTACATAAGCAACAGCTCATTGACTTGGGGACACTCTCTCAGGACATGGGATTTAACACCCCAGCAAGGACCCCAGCTACTGGAGTAGCTCTTAGAAGCCTGGCAAAAAACAATGGCCAATTCTCAGTGAAATGGAAATACCTGAGCTGCCCTGGTAGATATTAGAAGTGGGCATGCTGAAATGGACATACAGTTGATCCTCATTATTCATGGTTTCCGTATTTGCAAATTACCCTACTGCTAAAATGTATTTGTAATTCAGAAATTAATAGTCACAGCACTTTCAAGGTCATTCTCAGACAAGAAAAAAAAAAATTGACCTGATGTGCACATTCCCAGTAGAGGTCAAACTAGGTAACATTCTGCCTTCTTGTTCAGCTCTCATAATGTTAACATGTCCTTTTTGCAACCTATCTAGTGTCACTTTTTTGTTGTTGCATTTTTGAGCTTTTTGTTGATGTCTTTGTTTAAAATGATCCCCAGACATAGTGCTGAAGCCCTGTCTAGTTTCCTAAGCACAGGAAGGCTGTGAAGTGCCTTACAGTGAAAGCACATGTGTTAGATAAACTTGGTTCAGGTATGAGTTAGAGAGGTGTTGGTCATGAGTTCAATGTTAAGAAATTAACAATATATATTAAGGGATCTTTAAACAGAGGCACACATAAAACAAAGCTATGTTTCGATGTGTTCACCAAAATGTGCAGAGGCTCACAGGAACCTAACCTTGTATGTCCCCTGGGGACAATGGGTCAGTAGCCACTGATTTAATTAATGTTCACAATGACTCGATAGGGCTTAACTACTGCAAATAACAAGTCGACTGTACTTTTCATTGGAAGGCTCTAACTAGTAAACTCGCTGGCAAGGAATGCTGGGAAGTGTAGTTCTCCTAAGCGTCCAGACCCTGTTGATACATGGGAGACCACAGAAGCGGACTGGTGCTAAACTGCTGACAGACAATCCAGTACAGTATGTTAAACCATTTAAAGGCTTCAAAAAAGTTAATGGTGGACCTAAGGTTTACAATGTACATCTTTAATTAGAGTGTATCTTCAAATAATATCATTTCACATGTAGTATAAGGACCTTATTATCCTGAGGAAACATGTAATGATAGAAGGAAGCAGCTCCCGTTCCTAGGCCTGATGGGACAAAGGAAAGTAAAGGTTCTGATCACATCAATTCCACTGTGTGTGAAAGGGGCAGTTTCCCCTATACCAGCTGGGTATCCTACATGTCAATTCAATTCTGACACTATCCACCCAGAGATAGCATCAGAGCCCCCACGGAAAAACCACCCAATTCTTTCTGTCTAGGTTTAAGACCGCCATATCCAGATAGCAGGTGACACTTTATGAAGGGACATATTTCCACAAGTAAAGCTGCAGGCAGACACACGCTGCATGTGCCTTGAGAGCGGGGATCTCTAGCACTCACAGCGCCTGCCGCCGGTCGTCCCTTGACCGCAGTCGGAAGTGGGGCCTTTCAACAGAGCCTGGCAGCAGAAGGTCCTTGGAGGCCCATTCTGGGGAAAGGGAGCCCATGCAGTGGAGGGAAAGAAGGCAACTTAGAGCCGAGTCGAACACCTAATAGCGTTCTTGTTTCACTAGAAGTCTGGCCAGGGCCCAGCAGGCAAGAAGGGGCGAGTGGGGCCAGAGCACGGGGAGGCAGTTGTGTTGAAAGGGGAAAGAGAAAGTGATATGAAGGCAGCAAACGACCCCCGTGCCTGCCCTCTGCAAAGATGAAACAGAGCAAGACAGGAATTTCTTTGCCCGGCTGAGTTCGCGCCAGTGCCTGTGAGGTCAGGAAAGCCAGAGGGCTCTGGAGAGCTGCAGAATCGGTCATACAGGGAGAGGGAATGGGAGTGAGGTCTCTGAGGAAATTCAGAGTACATTCTCAGAGCCCAGATCTCCCAAATTAAAGGTGCTTTTCAATTCCCACCTTAATATTTGCAGGCGTAAGGGGACAGAGTGAAGATGCTGTGGAGTTAAATAACAAAAAACCTGAAAACAGCTCCAGGGAGCCGGACGTGCGATGAACAGAACATCTGGCAGAAACAGGCTCATTAAAATAAGAGTCACACAAAATTCGCTTGCCAAAGAAGTGTTCTTCCAACTTATGGATTCCACCACCTCAAATTCCAACAAAATTCTATTAGAATCACGTCTCCGAATCATGTTTGTTAAGGTCCTAAGGTCCTGAAGTGGAAGCAGGTGGGCAGACAGAAAGGGAAAGGATGTCCCCATGGCCTAACCTCTAGAAAAAATAGCCGAGAGTCACATTTAGCCTAGAAATGCCCCAAGAAAGAGCTAGCAGACAGGACTGCTGTCATTGGATATTTAAAGCACGTTGTGGTCCTGTGGAGTTGAGCAGTGTACCAAGGGTCTAACTCCAGGGAGGCGATTTTGGGCTAAGGATAAGGAAGGACTTTCTATCACGGAAAGCTGTCAGCAACGCAGGGGCCCTTGGGAGGCAGCCAGTTTCCACAGGCAAGTGGAAATTGG